>JAUMHQ010000033.1:2615958-2632701 GCA_032361165.1 Enteromius paludinosus | reverse complement strand
GTACATTACTTTGGTGTAAAGCTGCTTTGCAATGATATGTATCATGAAAAGCGCTATACAAATAAACTTGAATTGAAAATTGAATTGAATTGAATTGATTAAACCGTTTATTTTTCAAATGCGGAGACGGTCTCTGTAATCAAAATGACGATAATGACTAGAAATTAGGTGCCCCCAACTAAGCAAGCCAGAGGTGACAACGGCAAGGAACCAAAACCCCATCCAAAAAACCTTGGAAGGAACCAGGCTTGGTTCTCCTCTGGCCGGATGCTCATCACCTAATTTCCAGTCCAGTTCAAAGCGCATGTCAGATTGTGCAAAGGACTTATAGGCCCGGTTTCACAAACGGGGCTAAGCTTAAGCCAGGAATAGGCATAAGTTTAATTAAGACATTAAAGCAACTTTTAGAAAATATTACAGGTGTGCATCTTAACACAGAACAATGACACTGACATGTTTTAAGATATGTCAGAGCAAGATAGTTTGAGACGGCTCGAACATGCAATTTAGTCTGGGACTAGCTTAAGCATTGTCTGTGAAACTGGGGGATAGTGTTTGTATGCATTTGGTTCCGGTGATCTGTCCACAGAGCTCATCACAGTCAGATTATAAGGAAACTATCCCCACCCTTCTAAGCAGGACCTTACTCCTTACTTAAGTACACTAGGAGAGAGCCAAACAAGAACTGCTCAGGATTCAAGGTAAACATCTCACATCCCCTCTGGATTTAAGGCAAAGCGGGCAGTTTTTGTTGTGAGTTGTCCCTGTGAACAGTACTAGATTAACAAATGTGGCTGGTTAACGAAAGGAAACTCCATTTATTCTTCCCAGAATGGGATCTGAGAGGATGTGGATAAGAATCATGGCTTGGACTCTGATATAGTCCAAGATATTATTCAAATAGAAGAAAATGTTGTGTAAAGGTAACGATGCTTAGAACAGCCTAGTTTAAATTGCAGGTTCAACCTTAATTAAAGTCCAGATTACAGTCCATGCTACACCATCCTTACTTCACATACTAAAAAGAAGAAAATGTCAGAAAAAAGGCAAAAAGTTAAAAGTAAAAAAAAAAATCATTATCTGTTACACTGAAAGTCAAATGATCATTTCGACACCAAGGCTGCACGTGCAAAACATCACTTCCCATTTTCACAAAATATCTAATAAAATAAAAGTATTTTACAGAGTTTCAAGGTCCAAGGCTCGATCTATCCACCTCTTCAAGGGTCTTAAAGGCCTTTGGTTAAAAGTACATGCAGTACTAATATTCCAATTACAGACCTTTTTCTCAAGTGCGAGAAGCACCCCAACTGACGCATGAAGGCTTATTTTCAACGAGTAATGGCCACCCAGAATCTCTTTTTAAAAACGCATCGCTGCGGATCAGGTGGCGCATTGTTTACCCGCCATTGAGAGAACTTTGAAAGGATGTTTACTGTCAGTGTGTGGTACTGTGCAGTCATTAAAGAATTAAAGCAAGCTTCAATGCCCGAGGAATTAATAGATAAACGCTTCCACGACTAAATAAACAGACACACAAATCTATCAACCATCAGAGACCTCCTGTCATCTTTCACTGTAAGCCAAACATCCCATCTGTAATTAACTCATTTTGGGACAACATGACAGGAAAAAAGCGGCAAAAAAAATATTAAACGAAAGCAAAACAACTCAAGTAGATAAAGTTGCAAGGAAAAGTTTAGGCATCGATTATTTTGCACTAACGAACTAACTAAAATGGCGACAGTTAATGAACTGATTGGACTACTGGTATAATTGTGGCCTGTTTTGTTATACAAAAATCTGAATAAATTTGGACAGAAAGCAAAACACAAAAAAGCTCACTTTTACTGGAAAGAGCACAATTTATTTGAGTGAAATATATTTTACTGGACCTGTTTCTAATGAAGAAACAAAAATATTACACCAATATTACAATCAGAAACAAGAAAACTCTACTATTAGCCAACAACCAGCATGGTTCCAAAATAGTCTGCATTAGTATGACAGATGTAATAAAAACTTTGTACTAGAAAGTGAGATATTGGAGAAAAAAAAAATTAAAGACACAGTATAATAATTTCTGGAAAAGTAAAGCTACAGCATAAAAATAACACCGGTTTATTACATGCACAACAGTCCCAAACTTCATTGAAGATTTGAAGCACGGCGTAAATATTAGTAAATGAGGGAAAATTTGACAGGAACACTCTCTCTCTCTCATCTGAATGGTGAAAGTAGTCAAAATGCATTACAATCAGTTTCTTGTTGATGCACCTGCAGAGGTGCAATTTAACCAGGAGGCCTCAGCTCTGCAGGAAGGCTGAGGAGGAGTGGGGGGGGTAATGAGCTCGGTGCAATTCTCTCATTATCACCATGTCTGTTCTCCCATCTCCATCCTCGCATGCTAAACTGTCTCACCCATCAATCATCTTTATGGTCTATGGGGGGATTCATTAGCCTGTTATACTTGCAGATGGAGTCAAAGATGAGATCCCCCCACATTCAGATGAAGTTTTAGGAGGGCAGAGGGGAGAAAAACAGGTTATTTTGACACCTGAAACATACGCCCAAACATATTTAGCTGCTGGAGAGAAACTGCAGATGCACAAGACCTGTAAACAACAAATACTATTCCGCATCCTGGTCATCTGGAGACAATTAATATGAATGTTAAAGCTAAGTATTTCCTCATCTCTAATTTCAAGTAACTCGTTGTACAGAAAGCAGCATACTTTCATATAGCAGTTAAATGCAGAGTATATGGTTTTGCATTTGCATTTCCTTTTTTCTCAAGGCCAGTTTCACACCTAGGTGGCAAATAGAATGGAAAAAAAGTTTGCGGTGGCATTCAATATACATTTGAGAGGAAGGAACTTCAAAACGTATGATTAACTCTGAACCAGGATCAGTAAAAAGTGCCCTGAAGGCCTGAAACAAAAAGAATTCACTGAGTCATGTGGAAGCAGAGCTGCTGTGTACCTGAACTAGCTTTGCAAGGGTTCACACGCCATCCCTCGAACCAGACCCCCAAATCCATTCACCTCAAACTGTGCATAGTCTGATTTTGAATTCAGTTTGTAAAAAAAAAAAAACAGATCAGAAAGATGAACCGATTTATAAATTCAACATTACAACAGTAGATTTTTTTTTTGCTTGTTTGGTTGTTGTTGTTTTAATAGATTTTGTTCTTGTTTTTTGTTCTGTGCAAAAAATTAATGTTTTAAAAAAAAGTTTACATGTGTGTTTTTTATTTTATCATGTTGTATCAGGTAAAAATATAAAAAATAAAAAATTAGGCTCATAAAATGAGATTAAAGGTTTATAGGTTGTGATATAAATCAGTAAGATGTTTATGAGAGTATAGGAGACTACCTATAAAATATATAATGCATAAACTGCAAATATTAATTGTCACGTTTTATCTCACTGTAATACAGATTATAGCATGATTATATTTCAATGCTTTGTTTTATGATCAAAACACTGCAGTTGAGGGAAAAACGTAATGAATGCAAAATGATGGTAATTAATTTTTTGACAAAAATAAAAAAAAGTCTTATGTATCATAAAATACTCACATTTTAACATGATTTTGAAAATCTGTAAAAAATAAATAAATAAAATCACAATAGAAAGACACGTACCGCAACATAAAAGTAGACCACTTTAGAATGATAACAACAGCCCTTACATGATATAAGGAACGTAGAAGATTGTCTAAAAAGAAAAGTTGATCATATGTGATCATTTAGAGGCCTTAAAATATTTGAAACAACTTTTAATTAGGGATGTTCAACAGTGATCAAACACTGACAACACTGATCATGGATTTGTTTTTATTTAATTTTTTCCTTTTTTTTTTTTGATTGGTTATAGCATTACTTTGGGTGGCACCTTGAGCTCTGATTGTTTATCTGGCCACAACATGCGGCCCAAAATATATACGTGACGAGAGAGAGAAGCATTACTTCGAAGTAACTTAAAGTTGTCTGAGTTAGCTACATACATATCTGATTAATCTAATATAGGACGCGTTGGGATATTAACATTTATTAACATGCTGATGTGCTGTATATTACCAGTGTGTCATGCTGAGATGGTCATATTGTTTTTAGATTTCTTTTTTTTATACTGATGTTATGATAATGCAGCAGAGCTTTTTTCATCATATTTGTTCAACAGTAGGCAAACTTTGATTAAAAGTATTGTTGTACTTCTTATCGTATTTCGAAAACGTTCAGGAGATTTCAGGAATCAGCTGAATACACAGATGAAAATAGTATAGTATTATAACTATGTATGAAAAATTCAGATGCAAAAGCCTCTAAAAGCCCTCTTGATCAAAAATGAGATAACGATACTGAGTCAATGCTCACCACACATAGTATATGTTCATTTAGTACTTTCACTTCAAATGCTCTAAACGCCAGTCTTAAGCTATTGAGAAGTACTGGTACCTGCATAGAAACCTATGCAATGTAGCCAGAAAAAATTCATATTTTAAAGAAAAACGTCAGACGTACTTTAAGGCTTTGCATTTCTGTATGTATACCATAGTCATACATGTATACACTAATTACTGCACAGTATAAAAAATTAAGTTAAATAACATAATAAAATAAAATAGCATAGTTTATATTATGCTGTGATGGATTTAATTCTGCTATAGTTAACAATGACTTACGAGTGCAGTAGAATAAATCTGCAATGGTCATGTAACCTCATTTTAGGAGCCTCATCTCAGACAGCCCTGATCTAATATGATATAACAAGGCTGTCGTGCTAACATTTTGGCTAGCATCTCAAAGACTGTTACGCAACACCATGAGCACAGCTCCAACTACAAAGCTCCAACTCCACCAGATCCTAAAAATAAAATTAATTTCATATTATATATATACATATAAAATCCTGGCGAATAAAAAATTCAGGTGCAAAGAAACAGAAGGGCCAGAAGGCTGGTCCAATCACTGAGGCATACTCATTTCCTGAGATTTATTTCATGGTGGTAATGAGCAGAGTGCTTGTGATCAGAACAGTGCTGAACACAACAAGCTGTACAGTAGGTGGCAGAGATCTGGCCAGCTTTTATATGTGGAAGCTAAATATGGAAACAGATGGGGTGTTTTCTCCAAAGTGGCAAAGAAAAAAAAAAGCAGTTCAATGACAAATTCAAATAAGAAGAAATAAAACTAACCCTGCTTTAAATTACAAACATAATTGATTCTGAAAAATGAGAAGTATATGTATATTTATAATTATATACATTTTTTATAATATTATTATTGTTATATGAAATGTTTAAAAAAATACATTTGAAACTATGTTGGTGTGACTTGGTATTCAAAAATGTGTCTTTAAAGATAAGCTCATCATGTTATGGTGATTTTTATATTATGGCCAAAAAGATTCTATATAACTGGTCTAAAAAAAAAAAAAAAAACAGATATCAGGTACAAAAGCCTTCTGTTTATCCCCAACCCGTGACGACTTGGAAGAAAGGACTGAGCTGCCTTTGTTTCGTCTACCTTCACATAGAGTCCTTGTTACTAAACAGAACATACCATCATTAGCCAAAAGTCAAGCGGCAAAGTTCATGGCTGATTGACCCTTTTAGCGGTAGTAATTAATAATGACATTGGGTCTGGCATCTGGACCCTTGAGTCGATTGTGTTTCTAAGTCAATCACTCAGGGCCCCAGTCCTTTCAATCGGCAGCTTGGCTGCCGTCTCCTGGGCTTTCTGCCTGCACTAATGGGCCAACCTTGTAGTCACCAAGTCATAATCCTATCAATAATAAAACAGGAGGTGCATCTGTGAAAGAGCATCCCTCTTCGTCGCCACTTTCCATTTTCTCAAATAAGCTTCTGTGAACCGCCCATCCACCTTGAGCAGCCCCCTCTGTCTCTCGTTCTCTCTCACACCCTCCTTAGCTAACGGTGCTCTTTAATTGTGTGTGAAGGAGCTTGTTACCAGCTTTGGTTTTATGCAGCTTTACTTGAGACATTTTCTGCATGAGGTAGCAAAGGAACTGTGGATAGCATCTAGCAAACCTCATAAAAATCTGGAGCTCTAAAGCCAAAACAAAGACGTTTCCAAAGTTAATGTGAACAAATAGTTGTGCTCAGCCATTGAGCACAAGGGCTCTTCAGATCATTTTATATATGTTCCGTTTAAATCATACAAAATAAAGCTTACTGATCCTGTAAATGTCACGTGCTTCACTGCTATTATAATACGTGTTATACTCAATTGCCATAATTCAGTTAATCTTAGTAAAAAAAGTTATAACGTTTGATCGTTGTGGGTGAGTGTTTGAGTTCCTGGCCCACAAAACCAGTCATAATGGTCATCACCGTAAGTGTCATACTTCATTTGAAAGCTGAATAAATAGGCCTTCCATGCATGTACGGTTTGTTAAGACAGGACAATATTTGAAACATCTGGAATCTGAGGGTGCAAAAAAAAGTCTAAACATTGAGAAAACTCCCTTTAAATTATTATCTATTTTTTTTAATTAAGTTCTTAGCAACTGATATATTTCCAAAAAGAAATTTACTAAAAAGAAAATTGTAAAAACTTGACCCATACAATATATTGTTAGTTATTGCTACAAATACACCCGTGCTACTTACGACACATTGTTACGGTGAATGTAATCCAAGACACAAGGAGACAAGATGTAGCAGTTGAACACATTTAATAAACCCAATTCAGGAGATTGCATTACACACAACATTACTAGAAACGACCGAAAACTGAGGGACAGAGAGCAACCTATAAGGGGAAGGTAATCAAGGATACTTAACAAGACACACCTGAACAAAATAACTAATTAAACAGAACTAGCTAACAAGGGAAAAACACAGAGCACATGGGGAATGACCACAAACAAACATCCATAGAAGTAACACACATATATAATTAACTATTTGACCAGAAATGAATGAATCAATAAATTGTCAAGATTTTATTGGAAGTTAAATTGGAATTGAGTTCTTGAGGACTTTTCCCCAGGGGGTCCGAGAACCAAACAGGTTGAATAGTTGATACAAATACAAGAGAAATGCCATGATATCTGATACACACAGAGCGCTTGGCAACACAAAACTCTGCTAAGACGGCACTCACGGTGATGCACGCCATCGAAAGCCTGGGACATCCGTGTCTGATAGGTGTCCCTCAAGCCTTTTTGAAATTCTGGCCAGGTGCCTCAACACAGGTAATGTCTTTCTCTCCATCTATTCTCACAAAGGGTGAGCAATCACATTCTGCGAAGAATAAACATCCCTACCTTTCTTTGTTGCCACTGTTTAGACAGAGAGAGCCTAGGACCAGCACAATGGAAGTCAAATGCCTTTTGTACTCACCGAGATGAAGCACTGTTGCTATCAGCCCTGCCATCACCATCCCTGGATCTGAGAACACTGGGAGTCATTATAGAACCAAGGGAAGCCTAATAGACTGACTGACAGATATGAACTTTCAAAGACCTAAGGGGCAAGGAAGAAATCAAAAGAAAGGCAGAACAATGCAGTTCGCCTGCACGGATTTTGAAGTAGAGCAATCGGATGGAGATCCACAATGTCCAAGCTGTGGAAAAACAGCCTTTATTGCAGACTACACAGTGGAACATGACTGATTTGTTGTGTTAGACTTTGAGAAAGCCATTGACACTTGTCTCAAGAAAGCAAACGGATGGTCAACAGAGCGTAGAAGAAAAGACAACATATATAACCTATGCTGCATAACATTACGATGACTGTGGTCAGTTTTACTTATTTTGTCTATTTAGTAGCTTCTAAAGGGCAGTACTAAATATATATAATATATATATATATATATATATATAATTCAATCTTTAAAACAATAATTTATTTCTAAAATCTTCAAACAAAAAAGAATATCCATCAGTCTTCTGAACAATTTTTTTTATAACATAACATAATATAATTAGAGCTGTCAAACCATTAATCAATTATTAAATAATTATTTTGTTTGAATAATATATGTATGTGTTCTGTGAATATTTTTATTATGTATATATGAATACATACATATACAATATATAATTTGAACATATTTATATGTCTATATTTATATTCATATATTGTTAAAATAAATAAATACATTTAATATTTAAAAAAACATTTCTCTGAAATACTTACATGCATGTGTGTGTATTTATAAATACATCAAATATGCACAGCACATATGCATATATTACTGTATGTAAAGAAAAACATTTCTTTTGGATGCAATTAATCGTAATTAATCATTTGATAGCACTAAATACAATATAATAAAATATAAAAAGTGGACAAACTTAAACAAGAAACAAAAATTGTTATGAAAAGATACTGCACCTTTAGGTACATTTACATATTAAAGACACTTCACATCAAATAGCAAAAAATAAATATTGATTAACTAGTCATCCCCACTAACTGACTGCTTGTGTGCTGGACGACTAGTTGACCATCATGACCCATCCCGAGTAATAGAGCTCAGCTAAAACATGACACCAGCAATCTGGCTGAGATTTCGGCTCCAGCAGGTTACCAAGCATGCCGTTCAATTAGCTGGAGAGCACACGCTCTTCCGGGCCCAAATGAAAGCAGACTGTGGTGCATTAGGGGCACTTGCTCTCCATCTGTGAGACAGAACAGAGATGCATACGCAGTGATGAGGAAAGGCTCCGGTGGCTGAGAGGGGCCTCTGGTGCCCAGCTTTTACGCTCAGCTGTTTCCATGCTAATTGCCCAACAAACAGAAGGGCTCAAGCCTCGCCCTTGCACACACCAGGGCCCGAAGTGAGGCGGGCGATTTATGGTGCCTGTCTCACTGATGGCACCAGTGTTTGACAGCAGTCCATTAACCACTGCAGAAAGGTCCAAAACTGCTACCACCAACGTTCTCCATTCCCACTGCGGCTCCTCTGAGACGTGGAACGCTGTAAATACTACCGACACATGCTAATGAGAACCACTAAAGTTTAAACAGCTAATGTCAGCTTTTCTTCACATTTAGGCCCAGCTCAAGTTGTAGAGAATGAGGTAGCCCTAAAAAATCAATGGGAATGGGATGCTGGCCTAAATTCTCATGTGTACTGTATGAGCAAGAGCAAACTGGATTCAGAGCAGTGAAATTTCACCAGGAAAAAATGACAATGACGATGATTGCCCCCCCCCCCCAATAATATTTGTAAATTTAATTGAACATAACAAGATATACCTGTCAGTCACAAGGCCCGTCGCAATCGTGTTCATGCAAATCAGCTGTGCCGATGCTGCTTAATAGAAAATGACAGATTCTCTGTACCTCTGATAAGCAACATCACAAACAACTCTATAAACTGTGTTCCAAGATCCCTAGAGCACAGTGGCGCTTGATACTATTATGAGGGAGTAATAAACATTAGCACCAGACCTGTGGTTAGTCCCGCAGGAGATGAGATAAGGCCATGGACACCAATGTTTAGCAACAGAGACCACATTTTAAATTTATAGGTCATTACTGCGGCTAATAGCAAACAGTGACTCACAGTTACGGCTAAATCTGTGTCCGATGACCTCGTATTCTCAGTTTATAGATTCAAAGAGCTCTAAACTGGCCAGTTTGATGGCACATTCTGTCGGTGGCGATGCTACAGCATAAAAAGTACAAAATTAAAAGATATAATTTACTCAATACCTTCCTCAGACTTAACATAGTAATATAGTAAAATAATATAGTTTCATTTCAGTCACCAAAAGAATTCAATGTTAAAAAAGCTTCAATTTCAGAGAGAGAGACTAACAGATTTATTACTTTAATCATGTATAACTTTTCTTTTAAGGTGTAAATTGATTAAATTGGATACATTTAAATTGGATCTAAAATAGACTCAAATTAAAATGTAAGAATTGAATGAAAATTAATCAAATATGCTACGCTTAAAATATATAATGCTGTATAATAAATGTATCATGATATGTATATTTCACTCATACCACCCACCCTTACATATACAGAGGACCTTACGTGACTTATGGAAATATTATACATTTTATTATGACTTCTGCTGCTAAAAATATAACTACTGCATATGGACCTGACCATATGCACACAGATTAACTGCTTAATATGTTCGAGGACACATTATCAGCAGATGTGTTGATACAAAGCATCTGTTTTTTGCCAAGTAAGGGTGCAGGTCATGGATTTGCGTATCTAATGACAAATTGAGTGAAATTTTCTCCTAAAATGCTTAAATCGTTACTTCAGCAAGATGGTTTGACTCTGCTTAGTGACTTAACATGTTTCTAAGCCTGTAGACTTTTTATTTCTCTTCACAAGCAAATACATAAATCAATTTTGTCAGGGCTTTTTTTATTTTTTTGCCAGTTTTGCACAAATATATATATTATTTTTTTTTATCTGCAGACAGTACAAGGTCCATCTTATCAGAGCAAACAAACAGCAGTCTAAAATGAAACGGAACAGCTGTCCTAGCAAGGGCAACAACCCCACTGCACTGTCCGCATGGCTGTTTTCCTCCATCTGCTTCACGGCACATAATCATAAGACTCTTAACAGGCCTTTTAGTGCTGTTTTGACTGACAGCGTCCTGATTAAAACAAGCTTGCACATGTTGAGACAACTCCCCAGACCAATTACAAATGACCAGCTTATTATTATAGCTCCCCTTTTTCTTTTTTATCCCACCAACTTCATCTCCTCAAACAAATTTGGGCCGTATCCCCCTGAGATGCCTGCATATATGCTGGTTGCTTCACTTTCATTTTAAAACCGCTTCTGAAACTGTATTCCCAAAACATTAATTTGTGTCAGCGTCTGTTTTTGTTATTCGCCGCGTTCTAAATGATTCTCTAGGTTTGATCCCTGTGTCCTAATAAAAGTGGATGCTGCCAGACAAATGCTCCTTTAGGGTACTATAAACTGAGAAGTCGATACATCAGGGGAGGTTAAAATTTGCACAAGACGACAGAGATGAAGGAGGGCTTGAGGGAAATAAATGAAGACAGGAGAAACCAGGTCAGACCTGACAGGTCAGAAATAGCCACTGTCCTCCCCAAAGCTCCTGGCGTTTATCACAGAAGACTGGTCAAGAATTCTGAGGGGCGAGTCAAGTAGATTAGCCTAAGAAAAAAACTCTAGCATATTCATGCCACTGAGCACATAATCTAAGAAGGTACGTTTGAGCGAAGATGGACGTAAAAGAGGCGCCTACTGATTCGTCTGCCACAGACGTCTATGTCATGAGTACGAGAGATAGAGCTGTCTGGAGCTCCACTGCGCGGCTTGTGCTGCCAAAAGACATGAAACAATGGAGCATATGTTTAATGAATGTTCCCTTTGATATGCCGCTGCTTTGACATCAATAAACGCTACGACGTAGGTCATCTTGCCATCGTCACAGAAACTCAGAACTGCTGTGTCCAGCGCTATGCTCATTCCACGGTCTGCTAAATCTTTTAAAGAGCACCTCAATCTGGGAAAATCCCAAATTGATAATGACTTAGCATTTTACAGCCTGTTAATATAGAGAAGAGCCATTCATTTTCCCAGTTAAGTCACTAGCCTCACTTCCGAAACTTATTACCCTTTTGAAAGTTTAAAGCCTGTCTGGGTAATAAACGAAAGCACTTGCACATGTTGGGGTCTGTTCGAGTGGCACAGGAGCATTTCGTTTGCACTTTCGAGCAGCAGCGATGTGATGCTGGTTCTTTAAAATGTAGGCCCTCCAGAAAATTTCAAGGCAACCATCTTGTTCAATCTTTGATGTCATCGGAGCATGTTATTTAAGGCACGCTAGTCTGGGGATTCGGTGATGCTGTATTTTTACATCGAGTTGGCTAGGTTTGCGGTTATATAACTGCTGCTTGTGACTCAGAGAGAGAGGAATACCATTGAACACCTTGATGAAGGAGACATGGCTGAATATCACAGGTGGCTGGAACCGCGGGGGCTGCCCAAATCTCCATTACTGACCCTGCAGTGCAAGGCAGCAGAAGGAAGGATGCAGAGAGGAGCACAATATGGCTGCTTTATTTTCACCTGGCCACACAGTTTGACCCCTGCCAACGTGTCAGCCCTCAAGAAGAGCTTAAAAATAATTAAGAAGCTCATACGTGAGACGGACAGCATCATATAGTGTGGCCTTTGAGGACGTGGTCTTCCCTAATTGTACTGTTTAAGTAATAATTCAGCAAAAAAAAGACAATATTGCAATGTTTCAAAGATATTTAAATGAAATCAGTACAATAAAATTCTAAACCAGTTGTTCAATCTTTCTCACTAGCAGGTCACCCATTGAATAATATTTGAATTTCTTTAAAATATTACCAATAAATTATGATCTTGGCTAGAGAAGCCCTGTTCTGAACAACATTGTACCCCATTGATTTTTTTTTTTGAGTTTTATACAGTGTAAATAACAGACTATTTACTTTTAGGTTAACTGTCCCTTTAAGCAATTTTTCACACGATAGGCTACACATCAACATTCATGTTCAATCAGATTAGAATTATACAACATAACATACAAATAATGGAACACTTTTGCTTTTTTTAACGCTGTTTTCAAGAATGTTGTATCCATAAGGGTTTGTTTACATGTTATGGTATGAGAGTGTGCCAAGCTTGGAGCTGCATGCCTGTACAAGCACTGAAACCATGTGCGCCGTTGAAGAGCATGAAGCTTTCCTCAGATGTTCATCTGGCTGATCTATGGTTAAAGCAGCTGCCACAAGCAAAGCTCTTGACTGGCGACCTGCGCTATCCACATATAGTGAAGAGAAGGGTGAAGAATCAGGGTCTCTACATCTCTTGCTGTGCCATCCTACACACACAAACACACACACCCACCCTTCACCCACTGTGCACAGGTGGCTGGTTCATTTCAGTCTTTCAAACCTTCTCTCTCTAAATTGGAAAAAAAGCTGTGTACCAAAAAACACACATACATACATTTTTCTATTGAGGTCAGCACTTCCATACAAAAAAAGCAAATCCCTGTTCACACCAAAGATGATAAAGATAATGATATTGCCTATGTCATTATATATAACAATATTGTCTGTTTATTGTAAATCCATGCTCTTATTCTTTAATACTAAGAAAGATTTTCACAACTACATATCCGTATCATAATCTTTATAGTAATCATTCATGGTTAAATGGAGACCAAAGATGACAATGTTCCAAACTGACCAAAAAATACCATAACAATATATATCCACAATATTAGTCAAAATAAGACAGTTAAGATAGATTAGATTAATATTGACTTCCAATAAAATATGAAAAAACTATTTCATCTGTGTTCTTTAATGTACAGCGGAAGAATGTCATGCAGGTTTGGAGCTACATGAATGTGCATAAACAATAACAGAATTAGTTTCATGATTTTGGGGTGAAGTATCATATGTGATCACAATATTGACCAAAATGATCATGATTATGATTTTTGGCATAATTGAGCCGCCCTAATATATACTATTTTTATGGTGCTCTGTTCGCTCAGTTCCAGAATCGCAAAATAGAAGACTGAACATGGTGTCTAATATCAGTGTTCTATGGAAGAAAGAAAAACCATTCCAGATCACAAAGGCACAAATGTTATTTCAGCAAACCGTTCCTTTAACATGTATTTAACTGAACTGATCTGCAATCAAAGCATCTTAGCTTATATAACCCCATACTCAGACCACTGGTAACAGTTAGAAATGCCTAAATTTGTTCCTTGCATGCTCAGATTTGTCGTTTTTGCAACACATTACTATGGCAGCACATAAATAATTAATTTAGCAGAGCTTCAGAATTTGTTCTTGTGTCAAAAGGCTTGTCTAATTAAAAGAACGCTATTATTATCTCATCATTTAATTGACAAAATAAACAGCACTCTTTCCACTTGCAAAACTGGATGGCACATGTCATTGCGAAAAACAAAATTACAATGATTAACCTTATTTTAAAGTCAAACGGCTCCCAACTTTTAAGGAATAAAAGCTGATTTCATACTGACAAACTGAAAATCTCAATTTAAGAGGCAGCAACGTCACCTGCTTCGTGAGTCAGGACACGCACTCAACACTTGGAAAACACCCTCATCCCTTCCTACAGACACTCAAAAGGTTGATTAAAGAAGAAAAAAACAGTGAATGACTGTCAGACGTCTGTTCCATCATGCTTTAATAAGCTATTACATCACATGTATAACGACCATAAAATAATTCCCTGTAAGTCGATCGACGTGGTTTTTATCAGAGCTCAGCAAGAGCACATTACTTCTAGTAAATCTTTGAGGTTTCTTCACAAGAATGCACATAGCGTCCCATTGAGGCGCTGTTCAATGGTCTGTAAGACCCAAGGGTCGTCTGGAAAGCCCACACAAAAGCACATTCGCTAGCCTCCTCCAGCACTCCATATTTAAGATACTGAATCCAGCTACAATTCGATAACGAGTACAACATGTTGCAAGTGACCACTAGGGACTCATAATCGGCACAGCGACGATTTTTCTTTCAGAAAGAAACTCAATGAGATTAGGACCCAAGCAAACTTTAATGTCGCGGCCCCCTGCTAAATCATCTGAACCTGCTTGACGCAACACTTAATCTCTTTCTTTTTTCACCTGGACGGAGAGAACAGCTGACAACAGATGCCCAAAGACGAGCACTCAGGCGTGTCGCAGATATTGGAAACAAAAGTTTAAAAGAAAACAATTGTGTTACATCCTGTTGCATCAGATGGCAGCGAGGCTCGGTCGGAGTTGCTTTAGAATTCATCATCCCTAAACTACCACCACTTCAAACATCAGAAAAAACAATGTTCCTGCGTGATTGATCTTTCTGGCATAAACATTCCTGCGCTTTGAAAAAGTAACTGTGCGGCAGGCAGAGAAAAACGGGTGGGAGCAGGCGGGGGTAGCGCTAAGCCACACGACTCGACCGGATTAAAAAGGCTGTGTTCTGAAGGTGCGTCATAAAGAAAGATCTACACAGAAACCGGGTCAAACTGGAGGACTTGTGTGCGATGACAACGCTTTGTGTGAGAGCCCGAGACGAGCCCTTCCAGCCTGAATACTGATTAACGATTTCATGCTTGAAAAACAACAGTAAAAAGTCAATATCTGTGTTAAATATCGATTTCTTTCGCCGGAATTGTTTGAATATAATTTAACTTTGTCTATAATTGATCAGTGGTTCGAATCTTGCCAGGTTGAATGTCGCAGCTCGATATCCTCTTTTATTAAAAACATACCTGTCTTTCTGAGAAAACACACATGCATACATATTTTAATTGACTGGTTTGAGAAAATTCATTTAACAATTTATATATAACATAATAGAATTATACCTGTACTATATTATATAATATTATACAATGTTATTATTGCATTCTTTAGATATTAATCCAACCTAAAAACCTAGTGATTTGTGGAAATGTAACAGGAAAATTAAAAATAGAGATAAGGTCATTAATAAAATTATTGAAAGGTAAAGAATTTAAGTGTTGCTATATGCTTGATATAACATAACATTTGCTGTGATGTCCAAATAGAGAATAGGTTAAATGGTTAGAAGAATTGATATTATTTTATATTATATTAGATTAGATTATAAAACCAGTGCATTTAATAAATAACAATAATAATATTATAAAAAGAATAATCTAATAATAATAATACAATTATTCTACATTAAAAACTTAATTATCTGTGAAAATGTAACAGAAAAAGTAAACATTTTGATATAATATAATAAAATATATTTTGTGCATATACAGTATAAAAGAGGTCCATTGCAGAAAAGCTTTAAGCAAATATCAGTTTTTATTTGTTTGTTTTTTGAGGACCGAGCAGTGAGAATTAAGCTAGTATATATATCACTCTCATCCAATGCAACACATTTACCCACACCATTAATGGGTTTTTTTCTCTCTCACAGAAAGTAGAATACATGAATTGTTCCCCATTTAACTAAAAGTACAGTACTATAAATGCATTTTCTCAAAGCTGTCAATTAAATTGACGGGTTTTAAACCTCAAGGTATAAAAGTACTGCGCAAGTAAAAAACTAAATCACCTGCACTTACAGTGAGGTCAATAAGTATTATTGTGATTACTGTGATTTTGCAAGTTCTCTTACTTAGAAATCATGGAGGTGGTCTACAATTTTCAGCATAGGTGCATTTCCACTGTGAGAGACAAAAAAAGAGAAAGAACCAGAAATCACATTGTATGATTTTTTTAAACAATTTATTTGGGAATTACCGTGTCAAATAAGTATTTGATCAGTTGTTGCTCAGCTAGATTTCCGACCCTCAAAGAACTGTTATTTTGCTTTTAAAGTCCAGCTACACTCCTCTCATGATTCTAAATTAGTAGCACCTGTTTGAGGTCGTTAGCTGTCATAAAGACACCTGCGCACCCCACAATCAGACAAAGTCTAAGTAGCAACATGAGCAAAACCAAAGAGCTGTCTAAAGAAACACAAGAGACAACATTAGACCTTCACAAAGCTGGAAAGGGCTACGGGGAAATTGCCAAGCAGCTTGATGAAAAAAGAGCAACTGTTGGAGCAATTGTCAGAAAATGGAAGAGGCTGATGATGACTGTCAATGTGCCTCGGACTGGGGCCCCACAGAAAATCTCTCCTCGTGGGGTATCAATGATGCTAAGAATGGCGAACAATCAGCCCAGAACTACACGGGAGGAGCTGGTCAATGCCGTGAAG
>JAUMHQ010000033.1:2584494-2605276 GCA_032361165.1 Enteromius paludinosus | reverse complement strand
CCGCTCCGTTTCACACTGAACAAACTTAGCACCGCATTGCGGGGTTAACACCACAATTGCGGTGCTAACCCTGCTCCACCCTAACCCTAACACCACTTTCAAATTACAGGTGTGAAACGCGTCTTTACCCGGGGTTAAAAGCTGTGTTTAGAACGCAGATAACCCGGGGTTAAGCACAGTGTGAAAAGCCCTATGGTTTCTTTGAGACTATGCACTGTAAGTCACAACACAATTTGACAATATAGTAAAAATAGACTATGATGCAAAAGCAGTGCTTAAGGGTACTCTTTCTTTTGTGTGATTACGCACAGTAACTTTAATCATGCATCTCACCTTATAGATTTGACTGGGGAGATGTGGACAAAGTTTATAAATGATGGAAATATAAATACAAAAAAGTAGTGTAAAGCAAAATAAGAAAATCATTTTAAGATTATGTATTATCACACAAACATTAAACTCTGCGACAGTGTTTCATGAAAAGGAACATTATGCCACCAAAGACATAATTACAGCATTCACATAAAGCACCAGACAGTCATAATGCTGAGCTAATTGATGCATTCATTGTGTCCCTTTAGGAGATATCAATGGGCCGTCAAAGTTCACTGTACTGTTTTGGTAGGGCCTTTGCTAATTACATATCTGCATTATCTAAGACAAAATTAGGTTATATTTATCAAAGGAACAGCTTGTGAGGTTCTAAATTTAAAGTTAAATAAATGAATGGAGCTGTGATCATCAACGTAAAAGCAGCATACCTCTCTTTTTTAAACTTCCCTGTGGGTGCATATCTTGTAGTACTTTTCCGTAATCATCAGTGGACTGTGAAAAAAACATGTTTATTTAATGACTTTGTGGAAGGTTGAGTATCCTAGCTCTATCCTTGATTATAATCCTTGTATACTATGATGTTTTTACAGATAAATTTAGTTATGTGACTCGTTACGAAAGCAAAGACTTGCATTATTGATGTTGGTGCGTATGTTTTAGTGGTTCTTGTTATCCATGTTTTGGCAGAAGCATTGACATTAAAACTCTGAAAGTGACTGAATTATTCACATGCTGAACAAAAGGAATTTTAAAAACAATTTTGCTGACAAGTTTTGTATTTGCCAATGGAAAGAAATATAACAAATAATTACATTTCACATACTTTGTAGACTTTTTATGTGTCACGTGCTTGTGTCGCAAAGCTCGCTGTATTTGCGGTTCATTATGCACATTGCCTGGAGAAAGAAAGTGTTTTGAACAGAGGTTTGTAGAATTTTGATGGCGCCATCTGGAAAAGTGAATTTAAAACAGAGCACTGTTCATTTCAAAGGACAAAAATGTAAAAATGAGTAGGGTTCGAGAGAAAGATAAGTCCTTCATTGTCAGACTAGATCTATCTAAATTAAATCAGTGTGTTCATTGGGAAATTCTTGTTGAAATGTGGAATGTGACATTTTCCTGCTTTATAATAGCATGTTTCTAAGTTGGTGGGAACTGATTGTGAATACAGAGTAGAAAGACATAGAACTGAAAAAGTCTTCCATGTCCAAGTTAAATGAATCCTCTTGTGTTATGAGATGCTTGATGTTTTTGTCACGAGAGCTTTAAAGTAAGAGCCTTTTGTCTATTGATTTTGATACAGATATCTAATTGATTTTAATAGTATATAAGTGTATATGCACTTTTTATGTCTTACAATAAGAAAACACCTTGAAATCCTGTTCAAATTCCTTTTACCTTTTTTAAAAGTATGTACTAATTACTCAGTTCTGTATAGTAGAATGTTGAGTATGCTGCACAATAAGCAACATTTATAGCATGCACACATGCACAGCAAGAACCATCTTACTCTATCTTTTTGGTTATTTTTCAACTTTTTGTAATCTGACAACTCCTCGGCTCATGCGGCCTCATGGGATAAAAATGTCCATTGGTTCCACACTTCAGATTCTTGGTGGATACAGTAGGTCATTTGAGGTCTTGTTCACCGAATTATGAGCATTTGGACATCCTAGTTATTTGAAAATACTGCTTTTTAAATATTTTATAAAGTAAGTGGTGCAAGGGATGTCACAAAAGTGGGATAATGAATAAAAACACTTCAACAGAGCTGGTACGGTATATTGTCTCAAACACATCTCCCATAGGTATTCACCTTTACAGCAGAGGGTTGATGGGTAAAGCTAGCATGACTTGGCATCACTACCATCTGTCTCTAGGTACTGTATATCAGAGCACTGGGCTGTTTTAACAGAGAAAACCCTGTGTTGACAGCCACATCCTTTACTTTTTATTGCGCAGATCAGAGAGGCAATTGAAACAGTGGCTTTAAAAGGAATATTTCTCAAGTTATTGTGTTTTAGCTAGCTTTTGGTCCAGGTTTGCATGGTATGTCATCTCATACATTGGTATGTATGAGACATAATGCTTTATTCTAACGTCTGAGAACAAAAGAAGTTTATACATTGCTAGTCAAGTCATAATTTGATACTCCTCTTTTATGATGGTATTATTAAAGGTCGTCATCTCTTTGGAAAAAAAAAAAGAGAGAAACAGAGAGTCTCTCTCTCTCTCTTTCCATAACAGACACCCAGTGCATAACAAGTGGATGTTTTTGCAAATAAACGTCATTTCGAGAGGATCGCTGGATGAGTCAAATCACGCACGACTGGTAGCCCATCATCTAATTATCTCCTCGTTAATTCACACCCAATCTAATCTTTTCCCTTCACTATAAATATCCCCGCTTTTCTCTTTCCCGCATCTCGCTTTCGTGCACAAAGCTCTCGCTAAAAGCATCCAAAGCAAAGAGGTCTTCTGACTTTTCCGACTACACCGATGAGGAGCCCGCTCCTCGCTCAACTCCTGCTCCTAAACCAGCTAGCCAACAAGCTACTCCTGCTCCTAAACTGGCCAGCCAGCAAGCTGCCCCGCTGTCTACTCCAATCGAGACCGCGGGCCCAAGCAAAGGACGCAGGCCTACTCAGCCTACTAGCTCATCGGCTAAGCGAGCCCGATCTGGCTCGACTCCGCCAATACTTCTATACTTCTGCCCGCACCGCTACAACGCTCTGGCTTCTGAACCTACCATTCTCCCCTCATCTCGGTAATCAGATTTTAGCAGGTATTGACATAGACCTCTTTTCACTCCTTTCCCCCTTCTCTCCTAACCCTGCAGATCGGCAGGGGGTTTGCGGCGATTTTTCTATCATTCTCAAAAACCCAAATTCCAACCCCTCCCGTCCATTAACTTTTCCTGAATTCACCACCGCCTTTTCAAGATATACCGACGTCATCTGTTCTGTTTACCCTCATAGGAGACGCGAGTTGAACGATTATCTCGCTATCATAGCAGGACTCGCGTCCTCCTATGGGGGTACTCATTTTTACACGTACCAACGCATGTTTGCCACTAAAGCTGCTGTCAGGGTGTCCCAGTGGAACCAGAACTGGGGCGCCCTCGATTTGGACCTCCATAATCGCATTTTTACAGGCTGCCGCAACTTCACCTGCGTGATCTGCAGGTCCACCTCCCACCCCTCTTCCTCCTGCCCTCTTTCCTCTCACCCTATCCCCTCCCAGACCGAAAAACCGAAAGCTTCCAGCTATGTCCCTAAAATCCCCTCTTTGTTCCAGCAACCCTCCTCCCGCACCCCCAACCCTTCCTGAAACAACATCTGTCATAATTTCAACACTCACAAATGCCACAGGTCTTCTTGCAAATTTTTGCACATTTGCTCTTTATAATTTTAGACATAACATCGGCCTTTAAAGTTGTGCCAATTAACACTTCTGGCACCTCTTCAGCATTCAATGGAGAGACTAATTCTTTTTTGCCGTTCGCCTAACCTTCGGATGCAAAAGCAGTCCCAAAATTTTTTACTTGCTCTCCGAAGCCATTTGCTGGATCCTCCAAAATAATTACCATATCGATCACCTCATCCACCTTCTCGATGACTTCCTAGTCATCTCCCTCTCCCCATGACCTCCCTGCATCAGACCTCTCAACCGTCCTTTAGGAATTACATCCGCTCCGACCCAGCCTCTCTCCTCCATGCGATGCAAACCCTTTCCAGTCCAAGCCCAGTTCCCTAAAAGAAAAAAAAAAAAACATTCTCAAAGTTTTCATTAAGGTTCCGCCCGCCTCCGCAGAGGCTTCCCAAACCCCCACCTCCACAGAGATCTTTCCTCTTCTATCCCCCTTCTTGAAGGCTAATCACCTTCATTAAGGTTATTATGAACATGAACAATAAATCAGGTCATATTAATAACAAGATAATGATACACATTTTAAACAATTACAAAGCAGCGTTTTTTCATTTATAACACGGAAATGTTCATTTAGCGCTTTTACGTTCGCTGTGCAAAGAAAGAAAGGCATCCACTGTACCGGGGTTTAATTTATTTCACCTGGACTCCAGCACCCAGCCAGCAAGGCTGAATGTGCGCTCGCTTGACACGCAGAGGCCTTTTCTCTTCCATCCCACCTCCGCAGAGGTTTTCTTCCCCGCCTCTGGCGAGGCTCCCCTAACCATACCTTCCCTCTAGCCCAAATTTCCTCCCAAGCTTCCCATGAGTCCTCATTTTAATTACTTTTCTACTACTAAAATTTTACCTCTATTTTTCTATTTCACGCTTCCTCGGGGGGAAGCCGAGCCGAACACCGAACTCTTGTCCACACTGGGGTTCTAGTCATTAGGGTTCAGAGTTCGCCGTTCTCCCGGCTTCGCTCCCCAGACAGCACACCAAATTCGCTTTTTATTGTACTATGAGGTAAGCGTGAACTCTTGAAAAGAGTTCAGGAAATATGACGCAGCACAGAAACTGTTGCCATCATTCAAGGATAGGATAGGATGTGTGAATGGTAAATATGAAAGTAAAAGATGAAATAGATGAAATGTATGATTTCCCATATTTCCCATATCAACATATTTTGAGACAAAAAAGGTCAAGGCTTTGCTTGTCCGTTTCTAAAGATGCTTTATAGTCTAGATGCTTTCTAAAACTTGGTTAGGGTTAAGTTTTTTATTTATTATTTATGTATTCACTGTTTTCTTAAGCCTTTAGCCCTTATTATAACAGACAATTGAGAACTCAGGAAATTTGAAGGAGGGAGAGGGGCAATATCTTTCTCTGGAGTTCAACAGGTTGCAGCTTGTGCCAGTTTTTGTACCCAGAAGTACACAGTGATACAAATGCTACACTTTTCAATGCTGCAAATCCTTCTCAATTAGAAAGCACCAAAGCAGGCATGATGGATTAACCTGCACAAACCAGCAATTTTAAAAAGGTTGCCCATCAAAGATGTTAGCTGGAGCTGCTGCTGTTAATCTAACTGATGTTGTTTCCAAATGAACTACCACCACATTCTAGTCTTTGCTAGGTTTTTAGTGATCAGCCTTAAAAAATTAAACTGGCTGTGAACTCATGTGAAAAATGCCAGGTTTAGGTTTTAAGAAATGAATGAAATAGCCTTGAGTTGATGCAACTCTGGTAGTAATCATGGGAATGGCTTAACTTTTCATTTTATGGATAATGGAGGAAGAACACTTCATTACCTAGAATGTTTGCATTCACATTTACACCAAAACAATCTACAACAGGAGTAAGTAGGCATAATAGAGTAAAATTAATGATTTGGTTATTAATATTCTGTCCTAAAGCCGGAATATAAATGTGTTGGACTGAAATCCTTTGTGTGACTGTGTTTAATTTCATTGAATTGTCATTCAATAAATTCCTCTATCATTCCAGTTCCAAATTCCAGCATCCTGTAGAGCGTGGCCAATTTCAAATCATGAACTGAAACAGAGTACAGTTCTTACATTCTGAATTTAACTACACTAATCTTGAAATTCAACAAACTTTAGATCTCTGCAGTTCCACAACTGTTGTTTTGTGCTAAAGCCCAAAAGACAAGCACTTCAAACACTCGTTACAAACTTAATGCACTGAATCACAACTAGCCGGTAATGGGTTTCTTTGCTATATGCTGAAGTTATTTGAATCAAATTAGAATAAACAGCAAGTAAATGTACTTGAAGATTAAAGGAGGAAAAGAAAGAAAGCAAACAGGCAGCCAGAAACGTCCAGTATATTCTTTTCATTATGTTATCTGAAAACCTGTGGTAGCCTGGTAGGGGAGTTCTAGGCGGTCTTGGTTGTTAACTTAAGTTTTCACATGGACCCTATTGGCGTTAATTATTTAAAACCAAAATGTGGGTGAAAAAGCAAGAATATAATGTAAGAGAGTCTGGGTTTACAAGCTCTGTGGTTTTAATAGCTGGAAAGTTTGTCTAAGGTACTACATATTTCCATGACTTCCTGCTGTGTCAGTTGAAGATTATAGAAGTCGTAATACCATATATTAACGCTTTATTTTTGCACTGGATTATCATTAACATCAAATGATGTTTCCATAAATTAGACCTAATACAAGCCGTGTTTATTAAAGTGTATGTAAACACATGAGCACCGAAGAACAGAACGTTTAAGAGCTAATTGGAAGGTCCTGGTTAGCGAGCATATCTGCGCCCACATCCAAGTTATTAAAAGTTTAGTGACTAACTTTAAGCAACTACTAATGAACTTTTACACATTCAGCCCACATATTTACACTGCTTTCTTCAATTCCATCTGTCAGTGGTGATCTAGAGTTTCCCCTTTGGCCGGGTACATCTGTGCGCATGTCAGTATCACCCCAGGCAATGGCAATGGCTCGGTCACTTTGCTAGCAGGACATATGAAACGATTACCTCTCAAGTCCAATTCAACCAATAGAGCATTTGCATCTAGTAAAGGAATGACAAGTTGCACATTATCCATGCTAAACCTGCATCACCCTTCACAGAATTCCCACCAGCACTGCTCACCTTTCCCTCCATTCACGTCAGTTGTCAATAAACGTCCCACTGGGGTAATTTGCACTTTAAGTTCCGTTCCGCATTTTTTGGTAGAAGACAGGCATAGGATTGATGCGGATCATTCCTGTGTTTAAGTATCATTATGCATTCTTTTGTAAATGAGCTAGCGAGTCGGGAAACATTTACAGCCAACAGAATTCCCTTGTCAGTCATCGGCCGTTTTTCACTATGCTAAAGACCCACAGTCCATTTCCCATCTGCCTCTCTGAGTCCTCGTACAAAACAATGAGTCCCAGGGTAGCCCCACTGACTATGTTATCAAAAACGTACAGTATGCGAATGTAAATTCACAGTTCACTGCCGTAATGACAGAGCACGGAGCGGATTGTAAACAAATAAACCGTGTGCGCATGGGTATCTTGGGAGAGACGGGATACTCGGCATGAGAGGGGTGTGGGACTGCGTTCGGAGTTTGTCTCTGTTTACTCTTGGGGCTTTTGTGCTTCTTGGACATCAGCCACAAAATTTATAGCTATTGTTAGTAAGGCGCTGCCATTGTTTGAAAGCAGTGTTTCGCTTATCCTTGGTCTCTCACCACTATGCTGCTGCTGTTTCTTCTTTTTTTTCGTGGCCATTTGTCTCAGATTTCAGTCTCTGGATCCCCCTGTCTGTTCCTTTTTATCTATTTAATTCCCTAGCCACTCTTGAAGACTTTCGAAATCTTGCTTCAGATAGGCCATTTAATTAAAATCATAATTAAAGATGATCTAATCAAACGAACGCACCTGCTGCACTTCAGGAACATTGAGCGCGGGATGTATTACAGTTGCTAGTGTTAAGTGGCACCTTGTTCCTAATTGATTTTTATGGCATATTCTCTGTGAGAATCCAATACCTTTCTATAGACTAGCTTATATAACTTGGACTCTTAATTTAATCTTCATTACTCTAGATAATTGAGAACGGGGTTTTGGATATAAGTGATGTGAAAATGTCTAGTGTGTGTGTTCTAACAAAACATTAGTTCTAACTTAACCACCTTTGTTCTCACGCAGGTGCATTTTTAAAACTGATGCAAACTCTTTTGTGCCACTTTTCAAGTGAAATGTCCAGTTAGCAGCGATAAAAGCGCATTCAGATTTCTCCAAAACACATAAAACATGAAATTGGAAATATTTTATTACACTGGTTATGGTACATACAGTATCAGTTCAACTCTGTTGCATTTAAAATCAACATAAGCACTAAACTCTACTAAAACTCATTTGAAAGAATGCATGCTATTTTAGCTTTAAACTTTTCCATCATCATTCATGTTGTAAAGCACTGGTGTTTTCCAGAGAGTTCAGCACTGCAAGTACAACACTGTACCAGGTGGGCTACTGAGCAAGTTTACCAAAGCTATACATACTAAATGTATGTATATATTTACACATTCATACATTATGGCAAAAGCGTTTTGAGGTCATAACATAGTATTGTGCATGCAAGGAACTACTGTATGTGAAAAAAGGCTTTATTAATCAATAATTTGCTCCCGTAATCATAATTTGAATTAATTATTGCTTTTTTATTTAATGTTTTAAACTAGTGAATTTAAAAGCTGCTGTATGTATGCTGTTATTTTTGACTCTTCTAAAGCCAAAAAATATGTTTATAGATATTTAGAAAACATGTTGTTTACATTTTTCTCTGCAGTACCCATTTCAACCACTAGCTGACAATCTTACATACTGCATCTTTAAGCTTTTTTTCAATGAGCCTGTATATATTCATAGCATATAGCCTTTTTTTATGCCATGTTATGCACAGTCCTCTTATCCATCCAGGGTTTTTTAACTGTAATCATCTCAGAAAAACATCTCAGGCTCACAAAGCAAGCATCAGTCACTAGGTTTGTTTTGTAGATTTGTTAGTGCCATTGTTGCATTGGATTCCAAGATGGCCTGCTAACATTTAATCCTGCTAATAACAAGAGTACACTTTGACCTTCAGCCTTCAGGACAGAATTCCCATAAACCCTCGCATTCAGCATAAAGTTCTCCAGTCAGCAAGACTGTAAATGAATGGCCTCACATTTCTGTCTCAGTAACCTCTAAAAACATGTCCCCTGTATTAAAACGATTCTCCGAAAGGAAACAAGAAGGCTTCAATGGTTTGTACACTAGGAATGTTAATTTGAACCATTTTAACATTAAGGTATGAATTTTGACAGATTAATACAGTCAATCAGTTAAACGGTTTAAAAGGTCATTTTATTTATTATTTATTTCAGTATTTTACCTAATTATTTTAAAAGGTTTGCTGCATTGTTAAAATAGGCCACTCATAGCCTATATAAAAATGTGTTTAAAAAAAAAAGAAAGAAAATGTTATTGGCTACATTCACACAGCAGCAGAATACAGTGGTCAGTGCTGTAGGCAGGCTGCTTGAGTCCTAATACAGGCAGTGACAACAACATTCTGTAACGGAACTCACCTGTAAATATTCAGGACCTGCAACATCATTGTCGAAACACACGCTGTGTGAACGGAACAGGACTGGACACCTAGTGTCTGTCACGTCATACACTGCTAAAGAGAGCCGCTGTGTTTTGGGTAGTGATGAAGAAATTAGCTGCGTGTCATCTGAAAGTTTTATTAGATCTCGTCAGTTTTCCATCGGAGCCGCTCCCACCAGTTTTGTGTTCTGTGCTCGATTCAAATGCTCCACTCTCAACCCAAATTTATAAGCTGCTGTCGGTTTTATGGACGTTACCATCTTTTATATTAATTGGGTCACTGTTGCTATGGTTACTAGTAAGTAATACAGGCTTGATTCCCATTGCACGTTCATACAGAAGTAACTTTATTTCGTTTTCTTGATTTATTATTTAGGTAAAATAGCTATATATTTCTCGTATAGGCCTATTTATCCTTTATAATGTTTTTTCTCTGTACCTTCAGCTCTGTGATCACAATTATTTCCCAATTATTTTTACACTGATTGCACAAATGACATAAAATAATGCTTAGTGTTTATTCCAGCCTTGGACTTTTTACATAGAAAAATAACTCTTTGTTCAGATGTGCACAATAGAGCACAAATGTAGGAACGTACTCCAAAAAATGTTAAAGGTGTAAACAGTTTACAAGTGTACAAAGGTGTAAAGTTCACCCAAAGAACTCATATGCACACATATGCACACACTAAGATGCTTTTTTTATCTTCTTTTGTGCCCCATAGAGGGAAAGTCATACAGGTTTAGTAAATGATGACAGAATTTGACATTTTGGTGTGAACTGTCTCTTTAAGCAATGGTAAATGATTCTGTGGAAACCACAACACATTGCTTTGCTTCTTTCTCTCTCTTTTTTTTTTTAATTGTGTTAAAGTTCCCTCCTTTGATTACATACATTGCAATGTTTCATTGGATAAGTAGTTCATTAGCTCCCAGTATTGTACCTTTTTTCCCTTCATTTTTTTTAAATGATGTGCTTTAAACTTTGGAATGTTCTGATTCATCTCAAGCTGGTTGGTTTGATCCACGGCTTAGAGCTCGCTGAGAAAAATGTTTTTTGAAATCCCTTCAGAGATAACGAATGGCGAAAAAATACTTCCAAAACCAAATGGGTGGTAACTGTTGCGCTCTATGTCTATTGCACATCAAAATAACACAGAAATTACATGTGTGTCCAGTTAAATCAGAGACTGAATCTAATTTCCATAGATTGCTTAGTTCATGAACAACATGAGAGAATTTGGAACCTCTAACTGTAGACAATTGACCAGGGCTTACTAATGATGTTAAATTAATGGGAAAATCTTTATTCTTTACTTGTCAGTATTCACCGTAATAAATGTCATATGATTAAACAAAAATGATTAGATTCCTTATCCCTGTTTTATTAACTTTGAGTTTAAGCCCTTCAGCTGTGCTCGACTCATTTTAATGATCACCTCGAGCAATTATCTAAAAACTTGTGCCATCTCTACCAGTCAATTAGGCTGCTGCTACAAAAACATCCCCGCGCTTCCCTGAACTCAAATTATAAGTGGATATTTGTTATAGTCTTGAAGCTATGTATGTTCAGTACAATTTCCTCCATGTTCACACTCTTCAAAATACATAATTGGCCCAGTGCGGCAGCTGCTGCAACCTTATTTTGGTCCCACAACAGTGACTTTTAAGCAAATTCCCTTCTGATATAGAGAATTTTTTTGCCACACCTACTGGGCGAAGGAGACCCAGAAGAAGCACAGCCGGAGCTACTCAGTCCAAGGTCCAGACTGCGGGGCAGTTAAGGGAACACTGAGAAAAAATAACGCACGGATCCCATAGGAGTGGCGCAGCAAGTCGGCACCCGCAGGTCCTCTCGCTCACCTGCTGTCCTTGGTGAGGACACGAGAAGACACGGCCTCTATGCAGATATCGTAAAACCTGGCGAAGGTGTTGGGTGTCGGCCAGCCCGCAGCCCCACAATTATCTGCTAGAGAGGCACCATGAGCCAGTGCATAGGACGAGGCAACGCCCCTTTGTTGAGTGAGCTTTCAGTCCTAAGGGGTAAGGCTCTCCCTGGTATAAATAAGCCGGGGAGATGGCTTCTACCACCCAATGAGCCAACCTCTGTTTGGAGACAGCATTCCCTTTTTGCTGTCCACCATAGCAAATAAAGAGCTGCTGGGAGTGTCTGAGGCTCCGAGTGCGGTCAGTGTAGAGGCGCAATACACGTACAGGACAAAACAACTCTAAGGCTGGGTCTGCCTCCTCCCGGGGCAGAGCTTGCAGGTTCACTACCTGATCACGGGAAGGCGTGGTAGGAACCTTGGGCACGTATCCAGGCTGGGTTCTCAGTATCACGTGAGAATCAGCCTGGCCGAACTCTAGGTACTCTTCGTCGACAGAGAAGGCTTGTAGGTCCCCTATCCTCTTAATGGAAGCCAGCGCGATGAGAAGCGCTGTCTTCAGTGTCAGATAATTTAGATCTGCGGACTGAAGGGGCTTGAAGGGAGCTTGCCGCAGGCCATGAAGGGCGACGGCAAGGTCCCAAGAGGGTACAAGGTGTTGTCTCGGGGGATTAACCTGACGCGCACTTCTAAGGAACCGGACGATGAGCTGGTGCTTCCCGAGGGATGCGCCCTTCACTGCATCGTAATATGCGGCTATGGCAGCAACATACACTATGAGAGTAGAAGGGGACTGCAGGAAAGAGAGCACAACTGCAATCGTGCATCTCTGTGGGTCCTCTCCGCGAGAAGAACACCAGTCGACGAACAGACCCCATCTCAGAGCATAAGCCTGCCTCGTAGAGGGAGCTCTCGCTTGGGAGATGGTCTCTATAACAGCGCTGGAAAGGCTGGAGAAGTCTGATGCATCCCATCCAGGAACCAGACATGCAGGTTCCATAGATCGGGACGCGGGTGCCATATGGTGCCTATCCCCTGAGAAAGAAGGTCCTTCCTCAAGGGATTCTCCAGGGAGGGGCTGCCGCGAGGAACATGAGGTCTGCAAACCAAGTCCAGGAGGGCCAGTAAGGCGCTACCAGCAAGACCTCCTTGATCTTACACAGGGTCTGTGCAAGGAGGCTCACTGGGGGAAAGGCGTACTTGAGCCCCTGGGGCCAGCTGTGTGCCAGTGCATACCTGCCGAGCACTTTGTTGGACTCGTGGAGAGAATATAACAATAGGCAATGGACGGACTCGAGGGAGGCAAAGAGGTCTATCTTGGCCTCCGCGAAGTGGCTCCATATCAGCTGGACTACCTGGGGGTGGAGCCGCCATTTAATACTAACAACTCGAGGCAACTGATATGCCAAAGCAGCTGGACGCCTGTTCAGGGGCCTGAAGCTGCCTGCCCGTTGCTTACAGCACCCTAGCCCATGGAGGAGGCATCCGTGTTGACCACAACATGCCTGGACACCTGTCCCAGGGATACTCCGACCCGAAGGAAAGCAGGGTTGGACCACGGGCTAAACTGCCGTGAGCTCCTGGGCTAAGTCACTGACAGTGTCTCCGAATAGGCTAGCCTGGGAAATGGGGGCGTCGAGAAAGCGGGTCTTCTCAGTGTCTGGCACCTGCGCCACGACCTGGAAAACTCTTCTGAAAAGCATTGTCAGTCTAGACATTCTTGTCTATTGCACACCTCCCTCTCTGGGAGGAGTCGAACAGCCATATTGCCAGAGCTGACCACCTTTTCTTCAGTCTCTCCAATCGATACTGGTTGCAATTGCAGCCTCTGCCTTCGAAAATCCACCACCATCTCCTTGGTCTTGGTGGTGTTCAGCTGTAGATACTTTCTCCTACACCAAGCCACAAAGTCCTCCACCACTATTGCTGTGTCGTCGGAAAACTTCTGCATGTGGCATAACTCTGTGTTGTACTTGAAGTCACTGTTGTAGAGGGTGAACAAGACCAGAGAAAGCACAGTCCCCTGAGACACACCAGCTGAGTATCCCACCCTCATCTCTGTTAGCTTTTCTCTCTGCAGGACGGGCTGGATGGTATTGAAAGAACTAGAGAAATCAAAGAACATGATCCTCACAGCACCGCTCCCTTTATCCAGATGAGAATAAGCTTCACTCTTCGCACAAATTATTAAATATTTGTCATATTAATATTTATAGGCTTATCTTAATTTAATTAAATTTATTTATTTTTTGTATCAAACTGTTCATTTAACCATGTGAGTTTACTTTACACCATAAACGCTCTTGCCATTATATACCGTCTTGGCGGACAAAAGATAAAAAGTTCTGAATGTGTGAAATTATGTGTTATTGCTTTTTTAAGGCTAAACCATCAACATACAGGTACACAACATGCCATAGCGAATGCTGCTGGTCTACTACTAGCCTGCAATCCCAACCTGATCTCACGGCAATTCGTACATATTTTACGAGGTGGCTAATTCATACAAATTCATACGATTTAGAAGAAATAGTAAAGTATTTTACAAGTTGCCAATTGTATGAATAACCAAAACCTAACCCCACCCCTAAACCTACCCATCACGTTGTTTTAGACAAATCATACAAAATGGTACGAGTGAGGTCATACAAATTAATACGAATTAGCACAAATTTGGCATCTCGTACAAATGTGTTCAAATTCAAATGGCGGCAGGCAGAATAAGGTGTATAGAAGACAATATTAAAGAGTTTATTTAAATGGTCTGTCAGGATAAGCTAAATATAATTTGCAGCAGCTTTATTGTGCTTTAATGCCTAGAAAGTCAGTGAAAAATTACTCTTTTTGAATGAAAGGGACATGTTTTGTGTGACCGTGTGTGAAAAATAAAGGGAAATGATGGCTTTGGAGGGCAAAGTTGTATAAGAGCTTTTGTTATAGATGGCTTGGCATTATCATTCAAAGGCAATATTTTGTCTTCCGGATTTATTGAAAAGGCAGCCTCTCATCCCCGCATGGGGAGCATACATCCACAAACTCTGATACGGTTTGAAATAATCATTGCCAAAGAGAGTGGGACTGGAGAAAATGAATTTTCTTTTACAATAAAACAGAATTTGAAGAGCCACACTCGAGTGAGGCATTTTAATACAGTATGGCTCATTAAACTCTGCTGACTTGGCCTGGGTGGCAGATGAACATTAGCTTCACAACTCATAATGTGGAACTGCAGTCTTGAGGCAATTTGGGTGCTCTACAGACCCCATGAAGCTTTGAAACTAGTTTTTATTCTAGACAGAACTGTCAATCATGATGCAAACGGAAAAGAGAGAATCTTCTGACTGTAATTTACGTGCCACACTTCACTACACCAGATGAAAATCCCATTTATGATTAACCGTACAGTGGTGACACATAATGTGTTCTTTCGAAGAATCTTTGAATAGAATGGTAAATATCACCAGTGTATGTCAACTCTTTGTCTGTCATATTTCTTCAAATGAAAAAGGTAAAAGTGAAGGTTTTGGGAAAGGAAGTAGCTTTTGAAAGTGAGTTATTTAGCCTCTTGACTACAAAACGCATGCGTAGTTGTTTGTGAACCAAGTTTTTATGCTTTTTTTAAAAATGGGTACTTTAAATTTACCCTTAAGAGAACAAAAATAAATTATGACACACTTGAAAAGCGTTTGAGGCTCAATGGATCGCATTCTCAAGCTTTGATACCAAATTTTTTTATATTTTTTTTTCTTAAATGTAAGGCAAATCTAGGTTTATCAACATTTAGTCTGAAACATGACATTTTTAATCGTCTTTTATTGCTTGTGTAATTGTCAGCTTCAAGAGGTTATACTGGTTAGGCAATACTGAGTATGTGGCCATTCACATAGAATATGTTTTTGTTTTGAAAAATGCAAGACATGAGAGGTGGATAGGGGGAAAATTTGAAGTCTGTAGACATATTTTTTTAAAGTTGACCTTCTTTTAACTTGAGCACCACATTTTTAATACTTTTACATATTATGGACAAGATGCTGCAAAGGATGCCAGACGAGTACACAACAGCAGAAAAATGTTCCATCTAGTGCGTGTCTACTTAGAAAAACATTTGAAAAGTAGGAATAAAAAAGTGTTTTGTGTGAACCAGTTTCCTAAAGTTGACATACGGTTATAATAACGGACATATGGTTGTAATGCTAAAAATGTTTTGTAAAAATGGTTGTAAAATGGCAAAACTCATGCATTAATTAGAACATACAACAACTCATACAATGTGCCTTTTTCCCTTAAAAAAGGCTCTATATTTAAAATCTGCTCTTTATCAATTATCAAGAAATCAGTTTAATAATAATGTGGCTATTGTCAGTCAATAATTCATTGTCTAACTCTGCAAGCTGTCCATCAAACAGCCTGTTTGACAACAGACAGCTGAACTTCACTTTTATTTACTGGCCCTGGTGTTTTACTGGTGCCAATCCTTATCTCAAGTTAACATTTTATTATTGTGCAGATAGTTGATCAATACAGACAGGCCTAATTGGTTCCACCGGAGCCAAGTTTCTGTTCACATTAATGTCATACTGTGTGACTGAAAGATTTTTTAAATGGTCTGAGGTCTTAAATGATCTTTCAATGAAAAAAAAAAAAAGTTAAGCCCAGCAAATGAAGATTGTTATTTGCCCCCCTAAATAAGTAAAGTACTGAATTTCATTCTCCTCCCGTTAGCTCACCCTGGGGATTTAATTAAATCTGGGAAAGAGAAATAATGGTTTGTAATGTAATTAATTATCAAATAGAAACTGAATTATTTAAAGAAAAAAATGCATTCATTATGGCCCAAGCGTAATATAACCTATTTTGGCATATGCTTGAATCGGAGAGGTTTTCAGATTTTCAAAATGCAAAGAATATAACCAGTATCCTAAGAAATTTCTCAAGCAGTAGGACATTAATAGTATTGCAATATCAGATCTTTCTATCTGAATGCTTTCAATCCGTTTGCGTATCTCTGAATCCAAATGTGTCTCTTCAAAAGATACTGTAACATGAGAGGAAAAGTCTGTGTCATTTCACAACACGATAAAATTTTGATGTACGCGGCCGTTCACTACAGATTGTCAAGGTTGGGCTGTTTACGAGTTTTAAGTCGATTTTACTGGTTGCATACCAAAATAAGCGGCCAACTTTAAAATAAACAGTTTTCAGGAATAAAGGCATAAAGCAATAAAAAATACAGTTTAATACCATATACAGATCCCTGCTTTAACATTACATTAACCCTGACACATTCACTGGATAATTAGTTTTCAGAGGGATTGGAAGAGATCCAAGTACCAACACAAAATAGTTTCCATGGATTTTTGAAGCAGGCTTTATTGTGTTCTTTGTGCCATAAGAACTTGGCTCCAACAGAAATGTGTGTGGAAAACCTCTTAATGTCTTGTGTCATCATGTTCTTGAATATCATGTTGCATATTTCAGGCAGGCAGCATGAAAGTCATTATGCCAATTATGGCATGTTTTAGTTGACGCCCAAGAGACTGAGCTGTTATGAAACAGCTTGTGCCACAACTGTGCCTTACTTAAGAAAACAGAAAGAGGTGATGACCCTACCATTACATCCTTATGTTGTCTTTCAAGCTACAGCTTGCATATTTCATGCATTACTTCTAAATGTATTTTATTTCATTAACTTCCTTGTTAAATAGCAAATATATAATCTATTTTGCTTTAGGCTTTTTATTTTCTCCGTAACTGTTATCAATGGAGGGGTTGTAGTATTCTGTGAAGAATTTATGTCCTAACCATTGATTAAATGTCAGAAGTATGAACTTAACCTAATCAAGAAAGATTTGAGGAAAGGACAAATACTTCCATTTCTATCAGTATCCACAGTCCCTGCGAGTTGCATGGCTTAGAGATAAATAGAGCTGGGTATTGATTCTTCATCATTCACCACAGCAGTGTCTTTTGCATTAGTGCTGGAAGAATGACAGAGAACTACCTGGGCTATTTTGAAGGTAAAAGAGTCTTTGTTACCCTGAGAAATTAGGGCATCTGAGTCACACAATCAATCACGCAACAACAAACTTTAAGCAGATTGTCATTACAAAGCTCAGGCAGAGTGATCTGATGAATGAAGCGATGGTGTACTCAAGACAGTCACCATTAACTGTTTACAGATGAAGTGTTGTGCCGTACAGTTTCTGTGTAAATGTCTTGCTTCATTAAATCAGTGTCTTGCATTACTTTGATCAACTCCTGCCCCCTCCAATCTTTCATCACAGGGCTGAGCTTACTATAGCCACACTTACAACCAGTATAAGACCCAGAAAGACATTATGGTGACACATTTGGCTAGTTTATAAATCAAACTCTTCCCCACGTGAGTGGAAGACCAATGGTGAACAACGTCCTTGCGGTGTCCCAAACGGCATAATGAAATACACCGTTGGCTCTTTATCTTGTTCATAGACTCTGGTGGTGTCCTCCTTGTGTCATACAGTGTCAGTCTCAGAGACCTCCAATCATCGATACTGTACTGCCAGAGAAACATAATAAGAAATACTGATTTTTTGAGTGCATTGTTCTCCCCCTTCCGCCATAGTCATTACAGCATTGATTTAGTCTAATTATGCTTATTTATTCCCAAAATACACAATGCATTTCACATCTGATTAGATATAGTTCGACGCAGCCATGAAAACATTTTTAGATTATTATACAGCACAGTAGCCATGTCTACCGTAATGGGCATTTACAGTAGTTTGAGCACTCTGGAAATGAAACGTTCTCTCCCGTGATCCATTAATAATAAAAAAGTATGGGTTTTTAGGCTTGGCACTGTTTACAGTGATATTTGTAATAGTCTGGGATAATAGCGGTGGGAAATATTATGAAATAAGCTCAACAGTTGCTATATCAACAGCCTAACGAATAGAATAGCCTTGAGTAACGTATAGTCGCTTGCCTAATGAAGAGTTTGTGACCTGTGATAAATAAACCGAAATGAATGCATTGAAAGCCAGATGTTCTTTACTGAGTCAGTGGGTCATTACTCGGTTATACAGCGTAATGCAGTTATGTAACATTAATATAGCAAACCAATAGAACTATAGAATTCATAGATACAGCTGCAGATAACACTATTACTAATTACTATTATGTCAAAAATACATTAAAGATTAATTTTGCCTGTGCTATTGCTAAAGAACCTATTGATTAAAGCTCCCGCTGGGTTTTGAATAATGATGCCGAAGCAGTGATGCAAGGGCAAATTAAAAATCAAGCATACCTCCGAAATCCTCAGCCCATCACTACGAAATCACGACACAAACGATCACAATGCAGCCTTGAAATAGCATTCTCAATGATTTTAAAAAAGGCCTGTTTGGATGGTTCCCAGACAGAATACAGCATGAAGGATCCAAACATTCACCTGGACTGATTCTGGCCTGTTATAGAGCTGCTGCTGTCCATTCAGCCACAGGACCGGCACATAGTCAGTCATTTTAATTAACAGCTGAGGATGTGATGTGTCATCTGTGAAGAGAGTTGGGGGAGCTGCGTTTGTTAGAGGTGTGTGCTCTGCTTTATTCGTCACTGGCCCTGTGTGGTTAAGAAAAGAAAATTAACCTCAGGGGAAAAGGGCTGAGAAATGTGTACGTGAACCCTGGTCTCAGATCAGCCAATCTAGCAGTCGCAGTATAGGAATGCTCAGCGTCAATGTTCAATGTAAGAGGAGCAAATCATCGCATGTTTAGATTCCAATGTTGTTTACACCAGTTCTGCATCACGCTGTTAAAACCAACTAAATGAAATTATTGACCCCGCAATTGAAAGCCCACACTCAGCTCAATAATATGCAAGTGTGCTTCCAGCGTGTTCTTCAAGGTTATTTGGAATTATGTATTATAACAAAACCCTCGTCTGCTATTGAAGCGCTTCAATTCGGAGGTTATTTCACAAAAACGCTTTTAAAATGACTGGCATTTAGTGCGTTCGAGTTCAAGGAGATTTTCAGGCTAGAAATACACATCCTCCTAAGGTAAGCAAATTGAAAGCTCATTAAGCATTCCAAAAGCCCGTTTCTGATAATCACTGCAAAAGTACATATTGCGAAGGCATTTTCTGGTGAGCAAAAATTGCAGACGTTTCGTAGATAAATGTGTTTGTTTTTCTGCAAAAACATATTCGCCAACACTGAATAATTTATGTATCATTGTCAAGCGACAAAAGCATTCTGATGCTAGAAACGACTCTCTCCCATGGTAAAACCGACTTAAATGTAATGTCTCTGAAGAGGGAAACTTTTATGGCCACCGTCGAGATGAGACTGAATTGGTGTCATAGCCCATCTGGACAGGTTGCTATCAAGGAGGCAGAGAACAACAAAGCGGCGCTGGTAAAATCCAAGAAAAAGATGACGAAATCGAGTGAAATTCCATTTTGATTGATATGTAATGCAGCATGTATTCCAGAAATGGAGAAAGGAGCCTTTTTCAGCTCAATGTGCTGCCCATACGGCCTGGAGGCATCTGTCACTAAGCCATTACTGTCCGCTGACAATAGTGGGTGTACAGCCTGCAAATCACTAGCATTACTACTCACACAATCCCCTCTCATTTATTTATAATAACTAGAAATCCCTTGTAATTCAGCAATAATGCCGTATTAATGGGTTTCATTGGCAGGCAAGATGGAATCACTTTAAGATTCAAATCTTAATTTTAAAAGGCCTTGAATCTTTAAATGCCTAAAAGAGTATGTTATTAAGAGTAAGCCATCTATTTTTTTTACTGTATTTGAAGTATCGTTAAATCAATTACATTTCTAAAGTTAAAAACATTCGTTTCTTTGTAAGTCAAAAGGTTTAAGTGTTTCACGAGGCAAAGTGAATTAGACAGCATTGGAGAAGATTTTGTCTAATGGCATTCGTGGAGACCTAGCTGTTATGACTCATGCATGTATGACAGCAGAAACTAGTTTTGATATCTTGGCTTGTTTTTTTTTTTTTTAAAGAAAATGCGAAAAATGTCAACACCTAGTCTGCAATAAACTAAAGCCCTAAGGTCAATGTCATTTGCAGTGAACAGCTGATTAAAAACATCCCAATAATCAACCGCACAGCAATGAATGTCTTGTGAACTAATGTCTTTTTTAGGTTTTAACCCTCAAATAGTTACTTCCAGCTAAATATAAGCCCTTTATCCAGAATACTGCTTTGTCCAGTTAAAAAATGGTATGGATTTTTATACGAGAAGGCTGGAGGATAAAGTTTCTTACAAAGACAGTTTTTTGTTCAATTGATGGACTACTGTAATGTTTAATCAGCTGTTTGAACTCTCATTCTCACAGCACCCATTCACTGCAAAGGATCCATTGGTGAGCAAATGATATAATCGTTTATATACAGTGAATGATTATATTTCAATCCATTTTCATCTTCTGTTGAAGAAATAAACTCGGTAACACTTTATAATAACTACACGCTATGAATCATTAGTTAAGCATTAATAAATAGTTAGTTCATCCTTTATAA
>JAUMHQ010000033.1:2565835-2583886 GCA_032361165.1 Enteromius paludinosus | reverse complement strand
AAAAAAATGATAAACTGATCATTAATAAAGTATGAAAATACAGTTAGTAAACATTATATATACGCTCAAGAACAAGGGATTTATAGATGCACTTGTAAACTGTTTACTAACACATAACAATGGTTTATAAAGGATGAAAGAAATGCTTACTAATGCTTAACTAATCATTCATAGTGTGTAGTTATTATAAAGTGTTACCATAAACTCTTCTACATCTTGGGTGAGCTGAAGGTGAGTAAATTTTCAGCAAATTTTCATTTTTGGGTTAACTATTCCTTCATTGTCATATTTGTTTGAATGCTTTGGATATGGAGCACGGTAATATTCATCTTCTTTTCAGATGCTTTCATACAGGGAATACAGTGAAAATGACACAGTTTCATGCTTGTCAAACTGTCATATCAGGTTCTCATGAGAACATAGATCTTTAAAATATCAAATCTAGCTGATAATAGTCTTGCTGCCAATTTTGGATACAAACCTGCAATTTAGAAACGTTTTTTTATTTATTGGAAATCAGAGCCACGTGTTAGGATTACGTCTTTATTACTGCAAGAAGATCCATTTGCCTCAAGTTTTCTTCAATCAATGTCAACACTGTGTTCTCTCTTCTGTCTAAAGCACTTATGCCAACATTACTGGTCAAATACGATTGGGTTGCTCTGTAGACACATCCCTGGATTGTGCCGCATCACATTGACTTGCTGTCGAGTTTGCTGCTTAATTAGCAACATAATTGTCACTGTCTTCCTTACGGTTATAATGAAGAAATATCCCAATGTAGCTCACAATTTAACACCCACATTTCACACAACGCCATATGCTTTACACTCTGGGGAACAAAGGAGAATACTCACACGACTGAGTCATGACAGACTTACTTCTTTTATCTAAAGAAGGAATGGAATTATTATTCATTGTCATCAGAAATTGAAACTCACACAGCTTGAATAAGAATCACATGACATTTATAACTTTATCTAAATGATTGCAGCTTGACAGACAAAATGAAGCAGCTATTGCATTACCTGATCTACTTGTAAAAGTAAAGATGGGCTATATAACTTGATTTCATGAAACCAAGCTTAAATTGTAAGTGCATTGGTCGAAGCGGCTGCAGAATGATCAGATTTACGTTTCTGGCCTCATGTATTGTTTTCATAATACGTCTGCAATATTAACAATTAGTTTGTGAGTCAGGTTCAATAATGTCTCGTTTCCAAAGAAAGGTGTTGACTGTGCTATACAGTGCCTTTGAGGGTCCATCCAAACAATACACAGTGGGATCTTCTTTTTAAAATATGCAGAACTTTTTTCCTCATTAGTCGCAATTTAAAATTCATATAACAAATCTTGACATGTGAACAAACAACTGTGAGAAATACATCCATGTATTTAAATAACTGCATTTTTGCCTCCCTGTCCATCTTATATTCCGTCAATCGTTTCACTGGAGATGTTTAACTAGAAAAGTTCGTGAATTAATTAAGCTAAGATCAGTTTCATTCAAAACACGTTATTTTTAACCTCTTATCAACTGCTTGCTGCGTGATGCTTTCTGTAAAAAACACACTCATTATCTTCGCAATCTAATGACTGAAGTTGACAGATCTAATAAAACTTAGTTCTTTGAGAATGTCTAAACCTTCAAAATGCAATAAAACTGTACAAGTATTAATAGACAGTTTGGTTTTAAAGGATGTAAGACTTATTTTAAAGAAATGTCATGGTTTGATGTGGATGTTTTCATTCCCCGGTTTTTCGACTGAGATGTATTTATTTGCGGATTAATCTTTAACCTGTCAAAATGCTTTGCTTCTGAAACCCATCGGTATTTTTCAGAAAGAAAACAACTAAGATATATTTTTCAAAAGCATGTGATGCCTTTAACTGGAGATTTAACTTCAGCTCAAATCAAGCACTGAGAAATGGATTGCTGCTGTTACTGTAGTCTTGCCCGATTTCTGTTGCGGACCACTCGGCTTCAAATATCGAAAAAAGATCAAGAACAATCCCATCCAATTTAGTCATAAAGATCAAGTTCAGGGCCTGTGGAAAAACACAGATGCGCATTCCGAACCTCCGTTGATAGGAATGGCTGCAATAACTTCGAGGCGTAGTTCATAGTCACCGGAGATGGCTTTTACAAGGATATGCAATACTTGCCTTGCAACAGGGAGGTTAACAGTGACACCCACAAACATTATAGCTGGTGTGCTCTCCATATGAGAAAAAGCCAACCTCTCCATTTACAAACACTCTCTCATTTGTCACTGTCAGATTCAGCCAGATATTTATTTAACACCCAATTTCATTTCAATTTAACTAATCTCAGCATGGTGCATCAAACAGAGTAAGTAAGACATCAATCTACTCTGTGTTCTCAGCCAAGCCTGTTAATTTAAAGTCTCACCTAAGTGCTTGCGTGATATTCCTCCTGTTGGGAATTCATCAGGTAAAAGTGCGCTCTGTCTTTTATATGGACATGTGGTGTCCTCCCACTGACCTTGTGGAAAATTAAGCATTTCATAATCCATTTGGAGCGTCTTGACTTAATAACAACTGGCTCCTTTAGAGCCACTCATATTCTGAAATATAAGGAAGATAAATTAGAGTATCTAAACAGTGCAAGCCATTTGATCATTCTCTTTAGAGGCCCGTTTGATTCTGTGCTCCAGAGCATTTCGCAGTTCTCGGCCAAGACGGAATGACAAAAAGTAAACATTTCTGTATCAAAATGAAATGCGTGCTTCAAAAGATGTGCAAATATGTGTTCGTGCTGTTTGCGAGCTGAGAGTTGTTTGAAATGATGGTGGTCTGCTAGCCATATAAAACTCATCTTTATGTACATTTTCCAGGCTGTAACTCGCAAACAGTATCACATAAAAAACAGCCTTTACCACTTTAACATCAACTTTCGGGTCAATGTATTCTATAAATCAAACCAAATAAAATGTTGCCACAGATAATGTTCCATTGAGGGTGAAATACATCTGAATTTATGGTCACACTTTATTTTGGGGACAAATTCTTACTATTAGCTATGATTTTTGCCTCTTTATTTGCTGCTGATTATAGTTAGGTATTGTAATTGTTAAATAGGGATTTAGAATATGGTCATGCAAAAATAAGGGATTGATGTACTGTAACATATCTAGTTCTGTTCTAAGTCTGTTTATTCACTGTGTTTTTGCATTCTTGGTTTGGTTTTGTTTTCATTGTGTTAGTTTCAGTTTATGTCTTCCTGTCTTCCTTCCTGTGTGCCCATATTTGGTCTTTCCTGTGTTTGATGTAATTATTAGTTGATCCCTTCCACCTGTTGCCTCCCCAGCTGTTTCGTGTCCTGTGATTAGCCTTACCTGTATAAAACCCCTGTCTTTTGAGTTCCAGTTTGTCTGTCAACCCTTATGTTTGGATTGTTATATTATTTGGATTGTTTATTAAAGTATATGTTATTTGAAGTTCTCGTCTCCAGCGATCTCCTTCGCCAACACCCGAACGTTACATGTACGCTTTATACTAAAAACAGCAACCCCCTGGGGCCTCATAGGAAGACATTATATTTTAGTAAATATGTTTGAGACTGTACTTCCCGCAGTTTTAAGTCTGAATGTACTGTAAAGAGCACATTCAGGGATTTTCAGAGATACCAAATGATTGGATGTTTGATCATGACCACTCTCTCTTCTTGGTCTTCAAATATGGCTGACATTAATTTAGTGACACTTATGAAAAGGGATAATATTTTTTAATAATCATTTGAAATCGGTCTAACGTTTAAATTGTGAGTTATAAATCAATATCTCAGGAAAATTTTATGGGGTTTCAAATCGGCATATTACTTTATGCTACAAAACAGGATGTTGGGGTCAAACATGTTTTCATATGAGAACACCGGGATTAAAAGCATGTTTATTACTCATTTTGGGAGACATAACACATGAATGGGGAAAGAAATTATATTTCAGTATTTTATGTACTATATATTAGTATGAAAATCTTGTCAATTATTACTCCTATTATTTAACTTTTTTTCCATCAAACGTTGCCCCAAAAAACACATTAATAATGAAAATTAGATTTAGTTTATAAATACATTGTACATAATGAGAAAACTCATTAATTACAATTTTTCACACATTTTGCAGAAAGAAAAGTGGTATATTGAATCATTCTGTGATAACACAGTTGAGAATCCTCTTTATGCAAAGTTCGGGTAAAAAAAAAAACGTTGTGAAAACTAAAAATGTATTGGTGATTTTAAAAATCACCTTGCTTTGCATGTTCATTCGTGTTTTATAATTTGAGAAATTGAGTCCCGATGGACATAGCATAATTTATAGATGAGAAATAATTTTTTTGTTTTTTAGCATTTTTTATGTTCTAAACGATGTAAAAATGTCAACAAGAAAAATGGGTCTTAAGAGGATATGCTGGTAATATGCTCTATTAACATAGTTAATGGTGAGAATTGGATCTTAGAACAAAGGATTACCAAATCTATATAATAATTGATGGATTACTATAAATTCATGTGATGTTTATATATATATATATATATATATATATATATATATTTATTTTTTTTATTAAATGTATATAGTTCTACATTTTTCACATATTTACTTTTTTTAATAACCCTAACCCGACAATTTATTTTACAGTCGTCTTATTAAAGTATAATTACTATAACTAGTAATAACTAGGTACTAACCCTGAACCTACCCCTAAACATAACCCTATTCCATGTAGTTACCTTATATTATCGTACTTTCATAAGCATACTGTAAGTACATGGAAGTACACATACTGCAAAAAAAAGTGCAACCAATATATGTATAAAGGAAAGTGTGTGTCTATTTGTAATTTATTATAGATTTAACCCATTTGCCCCCAAATTACATATAACACAAAACACAAATTACATAAAGAGATCAGATATGCATATTCTTTATAAAAGGATTTAAAATAGTATTTGATGAGAATTAACATGTCTCATCTGCAACATGTAGACAGTATTTCATATTAACTATAAACTGTATTCAACAAGTGGCAGTGAAAACACCTGTTCATCAAGTTGTGCTTGGATTATTTCTTAAATTCAAGAGCATATGGGCAGAGAATTCACAGTTCAAGAAGAACTAATCATACTAAGCATAAACAGAAAATAAACAAAACCCATCTATGGAAGAGGACCCATCGCAACCCATCCAAACAAAACGCTGCTTGTATTTGTTCCTGCGTAATAGATAGCAATTGCAGTTGAAAAGCATGGAATTTCGTGCAGATGGAGAGAAAACAAACAATTATGAATGGCTATTAAGTGTCCAAAGACACCAAGCATGTCATTGCATTTGAGAAAGAGAAAGACAGCTTCTCCTGCACTTGACTGCTCATATAAATGTTTATGGTCTTTCTCACTGACCCTTTAAAAAGTTTATCACGGTAAATTTACTCTGTGATTATCAAGTTCTTGTTGTTTTCCCCAGGCACAGGATGCAATTACTTGTCTTAATGGCAATTTTGATGGTGACCTTTTGTGCACACAGAAAAGAGATGCACAAATGACTTTACAGCTTCTTTTGGACAGACAGCTGCTGTAAATGAGATGAGTCTACTGAGGTCTTCGGCTTTGTTTTCCGCCACATTTTACCTAAAAACTGCAATGCAATTGACAATTACACATTTATAAATTGAAGAAATCAAACACTGTGTGGCTTATCGTCCGATACAGGCTGTGGTAGCAGGTTCCCAAATTGTAACAGATTTATAGCTAATGCTGATTTGTTATTTCTGCACTTTTTTTAAAGGTGAAGTGTGTAATTATTACTGTGTTACTATTACTTGGTGTGTTCCAGCTTAATATGCAAAAGCAAACATTCTAGATATCCAATACATTTTTGCCTTGGAACGTTTCATTTCTGCCTATATATGCTTCATAGTAAAACCACTGAGCAGCGAAACTTGAGTAGTAGCTTTTCTGTACTCGAGAAAACGGAGGAAGGGTTGAGAGCATTGTCATGTTTTTACACCCGTAGAGTAACTGTTAAAGTTAAGTGGCATGCTCTAGGGCACAATGACCATGGGCAAAAGAGCAGCATGGATATAAATACCAGCAGCCCATAAAGAAAATATCCCTGGTGTCCCACCTGCCAGAAAAACACTTGGATTTCTGATGGAGGTTTTCCTCCCAATGCACCGTTGCTTCATACACTAAACCTACAACTACATCTAAAGGCCCGCCATAATCGTTCAAATGTATCCTACGGTACAAGGAACAGTCACAAACCTGCCAAGTGTTTTATCAGTGACGTTACACCATCCCTCCACTGTGCCTAGGGCAACTATTTAAATGTGATTCTGCATGAATTTGCTAGTCTTAGTAGTTATACTCTTATAATTTTATATGCATGTTCATACCTGCCTTAGAATGTATTTTAAAGAAAAAAAAAACAGACTTCATAGGAGCCTGTTGGGCTTGCTTTGACCAGTCTACTGTCAGTGCTAAAGTATGGATCATTTTTTATTAAGATATGTTTATCTATAAAAGCCCAGCCTGTTCATTATAATCCCACATTAATTCCTGACCTTTAATGGGGCTCCTCTGTCACCGAAATACGGGTCAATATTAATATCCACGTATTGTAAGGATGATCAGGTTCTATTATTTAGATCTCCCTTATTAGGAAACCTTTTCCTCCCTGCTTTATTGCCTCATAAACGTATAATTTCCACATTTATCACGCTCCAATGATTCCCAGGAAGATCAGAGGGCAGAGACAGAAAGGGGTCGTGGGTATGAGTGACTGAGTGGGGCGATTGAGCGAAAGAGCGTCACGTTTCTGTACTGTGTGTGCGTAGAACGTGCTTGCATGACGCGCATGTGTTCTTTCTGCTTGGTTACACTCTCACAGGTGAGAGTTTCGGGAGTAACAGGAGTGGACGCGTATTAACTGTGTGCCCCGAGTGCAAGGCCCATCTCGTTTCCCCCCGCATTTCAATTTCAGGAAGAAAGAATGCAATGATGGACACAGAATCGGACAGGTTGACAGTGCGGATGCAGAATGGTGTCAACGGGCACTCGCCCCGTGCATTCGGAAGGTTATCTGACACTCTGCAGACAAGATGTACTCTGTTTTTGGCTGGAGTCAGGTCTGACTGCCTGTCTCGGAGAAAGCAACTTGAAGATTTGTACTTAGGCGTAAAATCTATTAAAATAGAAGGATTTCAATAAGACCTGTTACGACCTGCTGCTGCCCTTGGGTAGATAGCGTCTCATTCAAATGTATTGCTGGCTCGCTATCTCATCAAGCTCGGACCACTTGCTGAAGTTACTGTTATCAAGTTGATGTAATACAAAAGTTTGGTTTTAAGATTGCTAGCAACATTTTTTCATTTGAGCATACAGATGCTCACATGAAATTTTCATGATGCATATAGTTTCAAAGCAGATTTTTTGGAAGTATTATGTTATCAGTCAGAGATGAGTGTATTAAACTAATGTCAGTAATATAATATACAGATATAATCATAATGATTACAATATAAGAAGGGTATTGCAATACAAGGATAGTTTTTGACAGTTTTGTAAGTTGAAGAGACGTTGCACCATATCAATCATAATTTAGTAGTGATTACTAATAATACCTTAATAATACATTTCATTTAATTTATGAGTGGAGCTTGAGACTAGATGTTTAATTCAAGCTTGTTTCCCCCTATTTTTACCATTTAAATCAATTTAAAATGTTGTGGTGCTTTATGCTTTATTTTGCTTTTTTAATTTAGACGTAAAGGCTGGAATACACTACATGACTTTTAAAATCTGAACATATTTTTAAAACACTAGGCATCATACACTTAACGACTCTGTAAACAGTGACAAAGGAAAACCGTCATCATACACTACACGACAGAAGATCAGACACTACCAGACTTCCGATCACAACAAACTCGTGCAGAAACAAATGAAAACAAATGTGTTCTAAAATCGACTGAAAATATTAAACATGTTTGATATTCTCCGACTGGATAGAATCAAAAGTCGCGTCCCAAATCACGTACTTATGCATTATTTTGTACTGTAAATAGTGTGAGTAGTGCGTCCACACAGAGAAAATGCACTTCAAATACCAGGCTGATGCACCCAAATAATTGAAAGAATGAAGTGTGGAATGTTTGTCAATAAATAAGCAATTCATTAGAAAATAGCGGACGACACTCCGATATTGTAGAATGTAAGTCACTTATTTTCTACGAGTCTACTTTGTGTGGTTTGTTTTAAAAATTCACCATTACTGGACATCTACAGTACATAAGCTGCCTCCCAAATAGTTTGGCTTTGTTTTACATCTGCTACACAACATGTGCCATCGACTGGAAAACTTTTTGAATTTCCAGTTAGTAAATTATTGTAGTATTCAATTTGGGACGACACTAAATACAACTGAGTGCATAGTGTATAAGTGCACAGTACATGGGAGTGCGTAATTTGGGGCAGAGCTAAAGTCTGAAGCTACAAAATTGGAATCTCCCGATTTTCTGTGAAATCTGTCAGCTGTAATCTGCTGACTGGCACTGGAAAATCAGGGCAAAATTTTGCATAGTGTATTCCAGACTTTAAAGGAATATCTTATGTTGAACACGAAAGAAGATATTTTGAAAAACCAAGCAGCTGTTGGTCTGCATAGACTTCCCTAGTAGAGAAGGAAATACTGTGGAGGTCAATGGGAACCAACAACTGTTCAACTACCAGCATTCTTCAAAATATCTTCTTTTGTGATTGGAACATAATGCCTGTGAGTAAACGATGACAACATTTTCTTTTTGAGCTCAACTATTTCTTCAAACCATCATCTGCTTATCAGTTTTGACTAAATCTGTCAAATTGGTAAACCATACATTTTTAAGTGCATAAAGGTCATTGCTGAATTTTCATTGTCATTTTATGTTATTGCTGGTTTTGGTTACACTTTATTTGGACAGTCCATTTAGACATTCTACTAACTATGTTACTTTGTAACTACATGTCAACTAATTCTCATTAATTCACAACTACATGTCTACTAACTCTCAGATTAGAATGCCTTGGAATGTGTTTCATTCTGACGTAACATAGAATGTGTTGTGAGTATACTGTAAATGCCTCTCTGCTCCACCAAAGTCCCTTTGAAGCAAGTCAGTCCTCTGGGCAGCCATCTTGGTTTGGGGGCAGCTATTTTCATTTAGGCAAGTACAGCTCCTGCCTACTAAATTGAGGAAAGACCAAAATCTCCAGAAGAATTGTCTCTTAATTTTGATTCCTCTAACTTGGTTTGAATCTATGCAATTATAGGACACAATTAAACTCATAAATCGTATTTTTCCAGTTTCTTCATTCTCCTTTGTTTATAAGTCAACCTGGGTGAAATCTTTTTGCAATATTCTCTCATATTTTCCATACTTAACCTTTCCATCATGTGTTTCTTTTACAGAAAGCCTATTGCTTCCCAGCATAAAAACACTAGATATGACATATGAAGTAACTGAGATGAACCTCTTGAAATCTATGCATAGTGAATGAATCGTTATTTTGATGAATTAGCCCTTTGGCTGGAGCGATCGAGATGAGCTCTGAATTTACAGCTGTTGGGCAGAGAGCTGGCGTTAGTATGAGTGTTTTTGTAGCATAATGAAGCGAGCCGAGCAGTCGCTGCAAGGTCATTGATGCACCATGGAGAATAAAGAGGAACTCTTGGCATCCTGTCCTCCCACACTGCAAGGGTAAAAACATCCATAATACAGCCGTCTAAGCTGGAAGTTTGGTCCTTAGGCTCTCAGGGGTCCTTTGGACCACCTGTCCCCTCTTAAAGCTTTTGATGCTGACTGGCAAACTTACATGTGAAAGTCATGCATTGAAATCCATGAGGATGTCGTGGGCGTTGATGGACATGATTAAAATTCATGAATCTTATTATTTCCTTCTCACATGCAGTGTTCTTTGAACTTCAAACTCGTTAACGATACCATAGGTAAGTTTTATATAATTTGCACTTAAAACAGGTTTTGATACTCAACGGGCTGTCGCATATCCCTCCTGAACGTTTTCACCAAACCAAAGGAAAAAAAAGTGGTTTACTCAGACATTCATCATTTGAAGCAAAGTTGTCAGTGTTTCTGTTCGAAGTAGTGTTGTGAATTGGGTCTAAGTATGAATTATAGTAGGCCGAGAGTCTATATTAAGATAAAATGGAAAAATAGCATGCCAAACATTCATTTGATAAATTTTTATTCCACAGCAAAGGCTGCAGAGAAGCGATCAATCAAAAAGGGAAGTATAACATTACCCTTACCTAGAAATGAACAAATGTTATGGGAGTGCTTATTTATACTTTTCCCTATGTGCGTATCCTGAATATCGTGTGCAGAGGACGAATAAGGAAATGAATTGATAAAATGGCTATAAGCAGTAGTAAGTCTAATTTTAATAATGTTTTCACAATCACGGGTTTGTCTGAAGAGCTTACAGGTCTCTGTTCACATTGTACTGTTTGGTTCTTATTGTATGTTTGCATCATCAATCCTTGCACCATTGTGAGGACTAGCGGCAACTGTTCATCACAGTATCTAGGTAACAACGCGGTGAAGGGAAGATGCCAGTTTCACTATTATTGAAGTATTCGTCCCTTTGGATTACCCAACAAAACCTTGCATGCAGAGAAAGGCATTTGTGTTTATCAGCGAATGCATTGCAAGATGTGCGAAGAATGAGAGCTTCTCTCAGAAGGCAATTTATTTAGAGGCTAGCATTTCCTTTTTATGTCTTTGCATGCTCCTGGTCACATTAATTATATAGTGCTGGAGTGAGGACCCGAGTCAGTTTGACATCACAGCTCGATTTGTTTTATTATTGTGAAAGAGTATTTTTTTTAATGACATCACTGTCACAAAAACGATAAATAAGAGACCTGAAATAAACTCACTGACCTTTGAACAGTGCAACATACATTTTTGAAACTTAAAGGAATAGTTCACCCAAAAATTTAAATAACGGCATATTTTACTCACCCCCAAGCCATCCTAGGTTAATATGACTTTCTTCTTTCAGACAAACACAGTCAGATTTTTTTTTAATTATCGTGGCTCTTCCAAGCTTGGTAATGCCGGCATTTAGGTTAGTTTCCTGACGCAGTACTTGCGGTTATAACCGATTTATGGAGCTTCAAAATCTTGGTCACCATTCACCTGCATTACCAATCTTGGAAGAGCCAGGATAAATGTAAGATCGTCTGAAAGAAAAAAAAAACGCATACACCTAGGATGGCTTGGGAGTGAGTAAAATATGCTGTAATTTTCATTTTTGGGTAAACTATTTCTATTCTGTTTTCCTAGCAGACCTGTAATGTCTTGAAAACCCCATTTATATGTGCACAAATGTAACTAAATAGGCACGAAATTTGTACATTTATCATTCGTAATTTTAATTTTAACAGCTGATAGATAATCAGCTAGATAATAACTCCAATGAAATCTCTAATGCTTGCTCTAAGGGTTTAATGTAATGCCTACAATCTAGTTATACTAGCGCTGAACAAATGAAAGCAGTTTTGAAAATCTTCATAATGTTTACACACTCAAGCTGCTGTTTATTTCTTAACAAAAATAATGAGATGATTAAAAAAGGTGAAAGAAATTTATAGTAATCATGATTTTTTTTCTAATGTGAGACTTTCTGCTGCTGTGACAGCTGTTTTGTGAAGTTTAAAACTCTGGCAAGGTGAGTCTTGTCAGTCAAACTGCGAAGATACGACACATTTAGAGGAGGGGGTGGGCATTAGATGAGATGCCAGCTCTGCTTGCCAGTCAACACTGAACCTTAAGAAATATGTTCAAGATTTCATCAGATCTTGAAATTGATTACCAGTAGTTTAATACTTTGCACTCCTTCTGTTATATTATAAAATGCATCCTCACTTCTGATCAGCAGTCTTTATGCAAAGATTTACTTAATGCTTGATACATTTGCTTAAATTAATAATTTAATAAATGCTTACTTGGCTGGCAGGCTGCATTATACACCGCTACCTGCCCTCAGGAGCTCCAGAAGTTGAGGTGGAAGTCAACAGAAAACCCTTTCGCGGGGGGAGGAATAATTATTACTGGTATCCCGCACAAAGACGGAGGCCATCTTCGAACTGACCTATTCACACCATATGGCAGGTCATCTTGGGGTAGAGAATACTACCCAATGGGTCTGTGACCGTTTCTACTGGCTGGGCCTGGAGGTCGAAGTAAAACTCTTCTGTCAAGCCTAACCTACCTGCCAAGTGACCCTGCCGAGAAAACCTACCCCCAGTCGGCTGATCCCATTGCGGGTGAAGCAGTTGAGGACCACCATCTACCATACTCAGACGGACGTGCTGGTCGAACATTTTAATCAAATACTGAAACAGATGCTCCGACAGTTAGTCGCGGAAGACAAGCGCAACTGGGACCTCATGCTGCCCTATGTCCTCTTTGGCATCCAGGAAGTTCCAAAGACCTCAGCTGGCTTCAAACTATTCGAGCTCTTCTTTGGTCAGCAACCCCGCGGCCTCCTGGACGTGGCAAAGGAGGCCTGGGAGCAACCATTGGAAAAGATCGACCGCATCATGCCATTACTCTGGGAACAATTGGTGAAAGCGCCACTACAACTGGCCAGCCCAACCACAGGAATTCCAGCCCGGAGACGGAGTCATGGCTCTAGCCCCCAACACCGCCTGCAAGTCCTGGCCATATGGCAAGGGCCCTGCACTGTAGAAGTTTCGGCCAGTTACCTACCATGTCCGTCAGCCAGGACGGATGAGAGCTGACCAGCTGTACCACATCAATCTGCTGAAGAAATTGGTCAGGACTAGAGACCAGCTCGCAGCCCTTGTCTCCTGTGGTTGTGGACCTCAATCCCCATCTCTCAGCTGACCAGAAGGGGGAGCTGCAGCACCTGGTCGGTCAGTTCTCTGATGTGTTCTCTCTTCTCCCCGGGCAGACCACTATTCTCAAACATGACGTCCGGACACCACCAGGAGTTTTCGTCCGGCAATTACCCTACCACATCCCTGAGGATTGTCCGCAGGCTTTCGAGGAGGAAGTGCAGCAGATGCTAAAGTTAGGGGAGATTGAGCCATCACACAGCCCGTGCTCCAGCCCGATCGTGATGGTCCCGAAACCAGACGGTCCCCTCCGCTTCTGCAATGACTTCTGGTTTGATGAGCGTCCAAAGGAGTTATCAGCGTCGCCCAGGAAACAAAGGACACACACCTGCATGTCCTCATCTCTGGCTGTTCAGTTTTTGTACCTGGGCACATACAAACTTGAAAAAACACATATTTGTTCTATTTATTTATTTGTGCTAACAATTTTAAACATGTCTACTTACACAGCCTGCACCTGGGCCACAAACCCCAGACAAACTGCTGTGTTGTTTCACTGAGATGAAACTTTGGCTTTAGTTTGGCACAATTTTTGTTTCAAAACAAAAATAAATAAGGTAAAAGACAATTTTGTGATTCATGTTTTTTTTTTACTTCTTCTGAAGCTGCATTGTTTGTTTGAAAATCACACACTCTTGCTATATTTAGAATATTACACACTCAGTTACTTGAGTGACAAAAACAGAGCCATCAAAAATGCGTTCTCAAACACCATGATCATTGTTTCCTCTTTACTACTAGCTATAGCATAAATGGACTTCAGTGGGTATTTAAAATAATACATTAAAATGTATTGACATTTTACTGGTTTTTAGCCATGTAATTAAAATAAAATCAACAAGATAACTGTAATGCACTGCATCTATCAATGCCCATCAGCGTTGACTGTATAGTTCTGCCTAGCACAGCATATTGTACCTTATTACTTAATTGTTTGCCTGGCAGAAATTAAAGAGATTGTTTACTGCTCAGGGTTTAACCAAGCAAACATTTGCCAAAGGTTTTTGGTTTTCTGCATTCCTCTCATCTCAAGTTTAGCTGTGACCCATGCGGAACAGTCCTTGCTGTCAAGCTGACAGTGTCCTTTTGCTTTCACCCTTTAATCTCTGCTCCAGGTCTTTGTGCCAAATTGGATTCCACCTACGCAGACCCACCACCTGTTCGGCCCAGCCATGATGTTGTCCTCCAACACCTGCTGACCCCTCCGAGCACTCAGGTCTGTCTTCAGATTCGTTTCCGCACCATTACTGCACTAAAACTATGGTGTATTTCCACCCTCAGTGTGTCAACAATACCTCCCATGAGTATTTCAAGTCAATACTTTCCTGGTTTTGTCAGAAGTGCAAAACATGGAACCAAAAACATCTTATGTTAAAGGTAATGCTTACCCAGCTTTTTATGATATATAAATCATGAATACATGAATATTTTGTCTAGTTTCACCTGAGAATATGCAAATCCCCGAGTCGAGACGAGATGTAGATAACGTCTTTGTCATTATAAATCTACCTCTGTGAGATCTGTGTACCGCTTGTTTATTATAACAACTCAATTGTAGGATGGAACAAGCAACATCTACAATAACCCTGAAATGTCAGCTTCACTGCATGTTAAAACTGGCCATGCAGCTAATCATATGCATGCTGCAAGATTCAGGCACACATTTTCCGCATCTCAAATCTGTTAATTTGTCAATGTTGAACAGCAGTGTTAAGAGGGATGTTTATCAGCTGAGGGGTTTATATCATGCAGGTAATGAACCATGCAGTGTGCTCATCAAACACGTAGTGCTGCCTGGCATTTTTCAAGTCAGACTCGCTGTGTTACCGGAATACCACTAGAGCCCCAGATCATGCTCAGAATATACTGAGAGATATTCATGCTGGTTCCTCTCACTTGCATTGCAGTACTTATCCATCAGTGTTGCATTAGAACGTTCAGCATCCTTGCATCCATGTGATGCAATCGCTGTAACAATAAACCTCAGGCTACGACTGCCTAGCCATCGCATGCTAGCAGAAATGTTATTTAATGTGCGCTTCCATATATTCAATATGGTGTGACAGGTGGCGTGACAATTCTAGCCTTGGATTATCAGTTATACATTGTTACCTTTTAACAAAGGTCATTATTCAGAAATGTTTGAGCAGTAGGAGGTGATGTATGGCTGTCTTTGTAAGTGAGTCATTGATTCGGTTTCTTAATCAATCGGGATGTAACAAGTACTAATTGCTTTTATGAGTGAGTCGTTGAACTATTCACTCAACTGATTCAAAAAAACTGATTTATTCAGGAATGTAGCATCAGTACTGTGTATTGTTTGGAGACGCAACTTTGGCTTCCCCTGCTTAAAAAAACAGCATATTCTGGTTAGGTATGTTTTGAAGCTGGGATGCTGGTTTAAGCTGGTTAATGCTGGTCCTTTGTTGGTTTATGCTGGTCTTTGCTGGTTTATGCTAATGATTCTCTAGATTATGCTGGTCCTTTGCTGGTTTATGCTTGTCTTTGCTAGTTTGCTGGTCCTTTGCTGGTTTATGCTTGTCTTTGCTAGTTTGCTGGTCCTTTGCTGGTTTATGCTGGTGATTTGCTAGATTAAGCTGGTCCTTTGCTGGTTTATGCAAAGGACCAGCTTAAATTAGTTTAAACCAGCATCCCAGCTTCGAAACATCCCTGACCAGCTTATGATGTTTTTTTAGAAGGGTCATTTGGAACACTTTACATTGCAGAGTAAGAAATAGAGCAATAAATAAATCTAGCGATAAATACAGAACCATTAAGAATGCTAAATATAGGTCAGTTTAGTTAATTATTATTTATAAAACCAAACTGTTTAGGTTACAACAATGAACTTTAGTTAAGAATAAGTCAGCTCAGATAGGGACAGGTTCTATAGGATATCTGCAGATTTTCACAGCTTTCAGTATGGTATGTTTTGTTTATTTTTGACAGGCTGTTGCATTTCATTTTGTTTGAGATGCTCAGTGTAACACCTCAAAAACTTGCAGAAATGTCCATTACCTTTGAAAGTCTGAGCTTTGCCTTAGCAACTTCCAGTTTTACCCAACTTGTGCTGAGTGGACAATTGTTGAGAATTGTTGAGTATTCCTTCATCACCGATTCTCTAAGTATGCTCTGTATCCTTCATTCAGCTGGCTTGATCTAACAGAGATCTGAAAGTCATCATGCAGTTTGTATGTGAGACGTACAAATTTCCTCATCCCCTGTGTTCAAAATATAGCCTTGAGCAACTAGATATATCTGAATTGGACATATGGTTATGAAAAAATAAGCCTTTTTTAATTTATCTGGATTTCTGCATGAATGAATCCTAAAATGTGAACTGCGTTTCATCATTTTAGATCAGAATTTTCCCTCGGGGAGTAATAAATAAGGCCTGTCTGTCAGTCTGTCTATCTAGCATATGCTTAACAAAACAAGATACACTGCTATATCTTTATTAAAGAACAACCAAAGTCATTGATGATAAAGGTAACCTGGTGAATTAGTAATTGCTGGAGGCCGCTTCAGATCCTGTTATTTTAGTCATTTGAGTATATTTTTTCTCTTAGCTTTTTTTTGTCAAAATGGTATGTTTAATGGTAATTTAAAACAAGTTTGATGGAAAGTAATAGTCAAAATACATGAATTAAAATGAGTATTTTACTAGCTAGAGTTTTCTTTAATCATAACACACTACAATTTTTAAGGTATTCTACCCAGCTCTGTATATATAAACACATTCTCCACATTTTAGCCTGGTACTGTTATATATAACATACCTGTTCTATATTTAAGTTAGAAGTTCTCAATCCTGCTTCTAAAGTTCTTGACCTTCTTCGCTTCCAGTTTCATTCACACACTTCTAAAGAAGATTGAGAGTCTTTGGGTTAATTTTTTATATCACAGGTGGTTGTGTTAAAAACTGAGCTCTGAAGGAATGTAGAAGCAGAACTGAGCACCTTACTTTTAGTCAGTTTACTCTGTACTCTGTACTCTTTAATATTCCCACTGTAGCCAATTATCCTTTACCATGGATACCTTCGCACAAAATTCTTTGTGTGCGTGTGTGTGTGTGTGTGTGTGCGCGCGCGTGTGTGCAAACATGAATTATATACTTAATGTGTAATTATGACTTGAACTTTAGATGTCATGTGAATTTTGTATCTTTATGTACTACTGTGCAAACTATTAATAGACTATGAATAATTCAAAGGTTTCTTTTTCTCTACATTATATATTCTTTTTTAAGATAGCTAAGGGATTGAGCTTTAGTTCTTTATTATTTCACACATTGACAGCATGTTTTTTTGCTCAGGGTTGATGGAAAAAGACACAGGATTGGGAGAACAAAAGAGAGCCAGTAAAATAGGGATTAAAGTCATGATTTCATTGAACAATTGATGCTAGAAAAATAGGTGTGCAATATAAAGTGTTAATCGCGTGTTACATATTGCAGCTCATTCATATTAGGTAAAAATGGTTCCCAAATTCTATGGTATACGAGTTGTGCTTGGTATGACAGAATATGTAGGTGATAATATCTATTGTAAGCTTTGTATATGTCTTTCTCAGAGACGTTAATACTGCTCTTTCTATACTTGTGCAATGCTGCCACCTGCTGTTTAAGAAATAATATTGCTTGTCATATAGTGAACAGTAACACTGTAAAATGATGTTTCATTTGTTAAAATCAGTTTATACTAGTTCATGCAGTTAACTAGCAATGGGCATTTCCTTTACAGAGTAAAAGGATTATCAGTTTAATAATTTCAGTTAATGTTGATTGTGAACTGATATGAATTAGCAAATTAACTACAAGATAACATAAACATTATTAAGTAAAGATGATAATAATTTTACATTTTTAGTTAATGTATTATAGTATAATTTGTAATGTTTACTTTTAAGAGTGTGCCTAAAATGGTAGCACAGGTATATTTGTAACAACAGACAACAATACATTGTATGGGGTCAAAAAAAGTTTTCATGCCAAAAATGATTAGGATATTAAAGGTGCCATAGAATGAAAAACTGAATTAACCTTGGCATGGTTGAATAATAACAGTTCAGTACATGGACATAACATACTGTGAGTCTCAAACAC
>JAUMHQ010000033.1:2531796-2547523 GCA_032361165.1 Enteromius paludinosus | reverse complement strand
AATTCGTCGCACTGCGCATGCGTGAAATGCGTTAAAAAAATTAACGTAATTAACGACAAAAAATAATTAACGTCGTTCACGCGTTATTTTTGACAGCCCTAATATATATATATATATATATATATATATATATATATAATCTGTTATTATAATAGTTTGTAAATTGTCATTGTACACTATTGCTTGAAAACTTTTATAGTATGTCCATCTGTATGCTAGCATCAGTAAGTGCAATATCCCAGAGTGCAGTGTTATGTTTTTATCAAAGGTACGTGCGTTTTATGAGTGCAATTAATTAAGTTCATATTATTTCTCCTTTCCCCTCTTGGTAAGTTAAATCATTTGCTCAGACGATGATGATATGCTTTTCATATCAAGGAGTGGCTAAATTGGATCTCTTCTCTAAAAGGTTTCTGGATCCGAATTCATTTGTGTGGAAGGGAGGACAGAAAGAGGGAGTGTAATATCTAATATAGATTCATGGGTCTTATTCCCCTGACACACACTGTAAAACTCACAATACCGTGTCCAGTCTACACACTCCTGCTGACATTCACAGGAAGGTGCAATACTTTGAGGAAATAGAGCAAAGGAATCTCTTTGTCTTTTAACAAATGAGCAGCACAGACTGGGATGTGAGTTTCAGGATTGTAGCACATTTTGACCTCTGGGAAAGAGAAACGCGTGATATTCGATTTCCATGTTGTACGAATTAGAAATTATCTAATAGTATCATGTTTGTCTATGAATTTTATGAGTATTTGATTTTGCATCAGATATTTAAGTAAGCACAACGGCGAAAAGGAGCAAATGAAGGTCAGCGAATTTCAACCACCTGCGTTTTTTTCACTAGGATGCAGTGTGACTTTTGTAAATGCCAACAATCACTGAACTTTTTCTAGATATGTCAGTTTCGCATGGACATAATTTGCTACCATAAAACCTTTGGTACAAAGCAGAATATATAGTAATACAAATGTCCAAAAGAGCTTACAAAGTAATGACTTGTGAAAGTCTCTGAAAGGTTACAGTGAGTTTAAAAAAAAAGCACAAAATGGCACTTATTTAGGCTGACTGGTGCTGTCTAGCCCAGAAATGGACTGAGCTCACTCAAGTGTAAAATAACACAGGTAGGATTTCAAAATTGACTGAGAGAAACTCTCTTGTAAGAGTGGACTGGAAGAGGAAAGTGCTCTTAAATTACACGTGTTTGCATAGAGAGTCAGTGGAGTGCAAGTAGCTTCACTAGATTTCGATTGCCAGTTGTAATTGTGAGTCTTGTTGGAGATTTAGGGGGTTTGTACTTGCGATTCGCGACTTGTTCAGATGGGTCATGTAACGTAATGGTCATTACTACAGACGTTTCGTGAAAGTTCAAACCTATTTGCCTGTTTATTACTGTAAATATCGTCCAGGTCAAAGGTCGGATATGACCTTGAGTATTGTGTTATACCACATTTGTGCAATATGTGCAAATGTAAATATTGTATTATTCCTCTAATTTTTGCAGTCTATGCATTTCAGAAGTGGAAGGAGGAAGAGGAGAAAGAGACACGGCCGCCTTTGCTTCCTCAGCGAAAGCGCCTCTAGGTTGTAATGGTAATTAATTACTGTTAGCTATTTCCCAAATGTCTGGTATCTGAAAAAATGACTTGCTAAACTAAAAGGGTGAGCCAGCTTTGTTATCTCAGAGAGAGTTATCTCTCTTAAACACGATCCGTCAGCTTTAGGTCTGACAGTGAAGTCACTACAGGATGGATTTTTTTCGTGCTATGGTGGGGTTTTTTTGGCCACTCTTTGAAACTATGAGGTTATAAAAGTAAATTAGCTATTTATCTCTCTCGCCTCAGTAAAAAAAAATAATAAAGTAGACCACAAATAAGCTTGTGTCATTGTGAATATCCTACATTCGTTATTGTTTGCAACTTCAACATCTTCTACTTCATACTAACTCATCTGGGGGCTGGATGCATGAAACTTTCTTCTCCACTACTGTTTATTTCTTCTTTTCTAACTTAAGAATAAAGTTTGTATGTCAAAGGTACAAGATCTGTTCACACTTAGAAGAGTGCAAGACGTAAGTGGTGGAATTGAATGAAACAGGTGTGCCCTCTCACATCAAAATACACCACATATCTGTTTTCACTTGTAAACTGTGCTTGATCTGTTCATATTTCTCTTGATTAATTGATAGACCAGATTACTTTTGGTTTATTGTGATGTTTTAGTCAGCTGAAGTATTGCTAAATTCTTCCAAATCTGTTCCAATAAAGAAACAAACTCATTTGCATCTTGGATTGTCTGAGGAAGAGTAAATTATAAGAGATTTTTAATTTTCGTTTGAACTATTCCTTTAAAGGGCAGCTGCCATGAAAGATTCATGCAATGATAAAACGAGGCGACTTACTGTAGAAGGCAGCATGATTAAGATGCCTACGTTTTGGAACTCCATAGGCAGCTCACTAAGTTTTGGAACAGCATATGTGTGTTGGTTTTGAGACCATGTGGGCAAGTTCTGCTAGAAACGCAGTAAGTTGAGAGAGTTTCTGGGTGAAATTCTATGAAATGTTGATCAAATCCCAAAGTAGCCTTCTAGCCCGGAGAAGGGAAATAAGCAAGCTTTCTGCCTTGAACCAGCCATCTCTTGAGTAATGATTCTGTCTTATTTGTAGCAGTGGTAAAAAGGATTCGCTGCAGGGCTCACGGTTAGCAGGGCAGAGGTTTTCTGTTGGGAATTTGTGCAAATGAATGTATATTATGATAATTCTTAAAGCTTTACTGTGTGCCGAGTTTTCGCAGAAGGCTTGTCATTTGGAGAGATGATATCCAGCTGACTTCAATCGACTCGGTGTCAGCTTGCTGAATGTATTGTGAAAAATTTCAATAACCAATGTTTGCAAGCTTTTTTTTCACGCCGATGTGCTCAACTTCCTGTTGAGTCATGGGCACATAATGTATTAGAGACGTAGCCCATCGTGATTATTCTTATTTTTCACGTTCTGCTGCACCGGAGAATCATAAAATAAGGTCAGATGAGGCCAGACCTCAAGAAATATCAAACATAACCCTTTGCTGTACTTGTGGGTTTCTATGGCTACCCAAATGAGCTAAGCAATTGACCTTTCTGAGCTTTGATAAATTGCTAACCATTCTTTTCCAGGAAAAAAAAAACACCTAGTAAAAAACCCATTTGTTGCAGGTAGGCTGTAAAAATTCTAAATATGTAGACAGCTTCTTGGATATCAAGATACACTTGATTTAAACCAAATACTGAAATATTTTGGTGGATTGGAGGAGTGACTGTTTTGGTAATAAGCCAAAAGAGATTTTTTGAAAGTCTCATAAAGAGGATTTAAACTTCATATTGTTTAGGAATGATATTGCATATTGTGTATATATTATTGAAGAGTTCTCAGTAAATACATGTCATGCATTGCAATTGTGTCAGAAAATACTTGAGACAGCGAAGTGAGAATGCTTTGTCTGCCTATTGCATAATGCATGACGTTTCTAATTCAGTTTAAGTGCACTTGGCTGAATTGGTTTTGTTTTCGTCTCAAATCCGCCATCTTCTCCTACTTCAGTCCCTCACACCTTGACTGCAACTGCTTTTTATGACTTTTATGATTAAGATTTATGTGAGCAGTGAAGGGAAACGAGCCAATACTGAATCAAAACCAAGGTCAAGCCTTGCCAATCACACCAAGTTTAGCCAGAGGTTAGAGGTCCGTTTGCTCGCGCTTTTCAGTGCACTCACATCCATAATGGTTTAGAACAGTTACCTTAAATCACTTCATCCAACATGAGGAATATTCTGTTTTCGTTGCTCCCATACATTATCGGGTTCTGCGCGGAAAGCTTTATCATGTCTACACCGTGGGTTGTTTGAAGTGAAAACACCTTGGAGAGAATTGTTTGTGATAACTCAGTGTTGAATAGATGTTTCCTTCCAGAATGATCTATTCACATGACCTCCTTCAGTGAGGTTTAGCGATGGTTTATCAGGGTCGGCTAGGAACACATCCAATGTCTTTGAATGCGAGAAGGGAAACGCGACCACCACAATAAATAAACATGGACATAGTTTCAGACATTTATCTTGCTATGTTAGACTTCATTTTCTAAACTTCCCTCGCCTCCACAACAAAGATCTTGGAATTTTCGACAGTGTCTTTGTCAGAAATGAACGTGAACTTTAAGTAATCTTATCTTGGCTCTGAAGATTTCCGTCCAATGTTTGCTTTTGCGAGGTGAGATTAGAGTGTACTGGTTTCTTGAAATGCAAACCCATTTAAACTTTGTATTTCAAAGATCTGGAGGGCAGATATCTTGCGGATCTGTGGTAAATATTCTGTTTTCAGTTACTGTGGCTTTGGACAAACAGTATTTCTCTCAATATTTCCACTTTGGCTGGAGCATAAAAAGAGTCATTGTGCTTGTATAAGAATATGAATAAGTTGGGTTTTTTTGTCAATGTTCTAGGCTGATGTCATAATTATGTGTACATATTTATAGAGTTTTTATGAACATCTCCTTTCAGAGACATGTTATGCAAAGTGTGAACCACAGTAACTATAATTTGATAGTTCACTCTGAGAAATAAAGGCACAAAAGCTGTCACTGGGTAGGTACCTTTTCAAAAGTACATATATGTACACATAAATGTACCAAAATGGACCCTTAAGGTATAAACATGTACCTTTTAAAAAGGTAGCGCCCCAGTGACAGAGTGTATAGTATGACAATGTTTATGTTATTTGACAACACATAACTTTAGTTAATGAATAAGGAATTATGAACAATAATCAAGCATTTATTTGTCCACCTCTATTTTTTTTTTAAGTAATAGTTTTATTCAGCAAGGATACAAAAAAAATGATCTGAAGTGAGATTTTTTAATGTTACAAAAGATTCAATTCATCAAATGAATTACAAAATTAACAATACAGAATTTCACAAGACACTGAAGACTGAAGTAATGATGCTTAAGCCTAGCGTAAGTAAATTACATTTTAAAATATAAAAAAGTGATTTTAAATTGTAATAATGTTTCACTATATTACTGTTTTCGCTGTATTTTAATAAATGCAACCTAGGCTCATTGGAAATATGTGCCTCTTCTTACATTTCTGCAAAACTAAAAAACGTACCTATATATACCCGAATCGCTGCAGTTTCCAGTTGAAATAAACTCTAGAGACAGTAAAACTCAAAGAACTTTTAAGTCTTTTCACACAAAAGTATGATTTACAGATACATTTTTGATTAAAAAAGGCTCATTTTCACACAATTAGTTGCAGAATGTTGTTTTATGCCTTAAAAACATTTTCAATGTCCTGCAGGGTTTGAAAACTGATACTTTTGAACATTGTCATTATGTATACGGGTTCATATGTATGAGTTTTCGAGTTTAGCCGTTTTTTCTCGGTAGCTCGTTTGATATGGCGTTGCACAAAAAACGGTTTGAATCCCATGTAAAACGGTTTGACAAAACAGCTCAAATCCATGTAAGGAAATTAAAATACCATGGCTGCATCAGCGAATACACTTTGGAATTACTTTTGCATTTGTTAACACTATCAGGTAGGTTTAGGTTTGGTGTAGGTGGTATTTACAACATGGTAGAGACACACACTGGATATTTTTATATTATATTTATATTATACATTTTAAATGTGCGTTTTAGCGCCACTCTCTGGACATTTCACTTTGAAACTGCGGCAAAACGTGCAGTAAGGTACATAATTACGGTGTTGCAGAAATGTATGTAGAGGCACATAATTCCAATGACCCTGGGGTGCATAAATGCTTGATGAGACTACCTTCAAAAACAAAATATACAGTGAATTGAGTACTTTAAAGTGTGACCTGTTGATATGCCATTGTCATGGCAAATAAATATGATTTTGAAATGAGCCCATTTAATGTTGAATTAAGTTGTCTCTTTCACATGAATGTACAATATCCTGTTGCCATGGTTACATTATGTCCCCGTTTCCTCATGGTCATGGGATGCTCTTTGTGAATTCTGGTGAACACTGGTTGACCAGCAGTGAGTTTAATCTAACAGCCCAAGGGAGAAGAGCTAGAACGTCTTCAAAACCACCTAACTCGCCAGATGACAGCAATTGCCCTTCCGTGACCTTTGCCAACATTGATTCCTGCGTAACTTTCTTTGGACAGGTTTTTATCGCTCTGGCTTTGAGGCATGTGCTATCTTGCTGCTCTCACACAAGCTGATCAATACAGAGATATATATTTTTGGTTCACTGAGGAAAAGGGCTACTGGGCACAAAGAATATATCAGAGAAAGTACTATTTGAATAAGAGCAATGCTCAGTTGCAGTTATAATTTTCCAAATACATGATTTCACTTTAACATAGCAGCTTAATGCCTTTGGTTGGAAACAAGCAGTTATTTCAGTTCTTCATAGTTCCATGATAATCACAGCATGGAACTTTTGTTTAAATGCCAACAAAAACAACAGCATCTTTTTTTTTCAGTTGAAGAGAAAGTGACAGAAGAGATTTAGTGAAAGTGTGAAAGTGTGGGACACATCTGACATAAACATTTCTTCAACATAGGTCAAGCTATTATCTTATGTTATTGTATTCTTATTAAAATGTTATTGGTGTTATATTTCGTACACTGCTGTTAAAATTTTGAGGTTGGTAAGATTATTCAAAATAAAGTTACTTAAGTCTCTTATGTTGACCAATGCTGCATAAAAATGAACACTGAGTGAATGAATACTGAAAATAAGTGTTTTAAAATTGTTAAAACTTTTACGTTTTAGTATTATATTTATTATATTTAAATGTTATTCTTGTAATGACATAGCTGAGTTTTCTTTAGTGTCACATGGTTCTTCTGAAGTATTATCGATGCTAGTTGCACTTCTTAATAATTTTGTAGAATCATATGATACTTTTGAAACAGAATCTTTTGTAAAGAAAAATAATAATAATAAGCACAAAATAAATGACTTTACAGTAAGATCAATTTTTTTTTTCAGTTTACCTATAAAATATACATTTTAGTAGTAATTAGTGTTCATTTCTTTACAAAAAATAATAAAACATATCTCAGTGACCACACACATTGTAGTACATCTCGCTGTGCACATGGTCACTTGAGATTCCATGTCTGCTAGGTGGCTCACTAGGTTTTGGAACAGAGCCATTGTCTTCATCACTGGAGTATTGCATGTCACTTCAAATGAACTGTGTCAGCAAAATGCAAAACATAAATATAGTAGTTGCTCTCTGGCAACAGACTTGCTCATGTACATCATGATAGTGCTAGATTATGAATGTATCCTATTACTTAAGTTCCTGTATGTTATTTCACCAACATGATTGGGATTATTTCATATGTTCCAAACCAGATGTTGCTTAAGCTCTTCAAGGTTTCTGTTAAGTTGAATTAGTTTAGTTGCATTTAGTAAATTATCCCATATTAATAGTATTGTTTCTAATATTTCACAACGTCCTAATTATATACTGTATATTGGCCTGTCATCTTTGTGACAAAACACTGGAAATGTGGATCAGGAGGGGAATATTATGCTGTACATACATGCTAGCTGATAACATTTTAAACCGTTTATTGTAATCAGGAAAAACCAGCAGTAAAGGTCATTTTTAATTGGATGAACTGCCACGAGAGACAGCAAAATGTATTGCTATGTTTGACACAACATGCTCTAATTAATTAGAACTAATGGTAAATCTTCACATGTTGCCTCTCATTAGCAAATGCCATGCAAATATTACTCATATTAGTAAATGTTTATTCGGATGAGTTACACTTAGACTCATCAGTAAAAGAATTTGAGCCTCACTGAAGTGCTTGTCTAATCACGTGTATTAGAATATCCAGGAGACATCCATGTATGGGAGGGTGTCATCGCAATGTTTGGAGTTAACATGCTTCACATAGTGCAGAATTTCTTTTCAGTGCGGACCACCCAACCATTAGTATTAGTATTGAGCTTACAGATCATAAAAAATATGGTTTCCTTTTTTAAAATATTTGAACAGACTTGGATTTGGTGCTGCTGAGTTATGGCTCTGCAGGAAAATACATTTACACTGCTGTTCAAAAGTTTGGGTTTGGTGAGATTTTTTCCCCCTTTTTAAATTTTTGAGAAAGGTTACTTATGGGTATGTATTTGTTTGAATAAAATACAGTAATATATATATATATATATATATGTATAATATTGTGTAAGAGTGTTGTCATTTTTACATTATTTTACAATTCCTGAAAGCTTTAATCCAGCCTTTAGTCTCACATGATGCTAAAATGCTGTCTAAAATGCTAATGTGTTAATTTGGTGGTGGTATTATTATTATTATGATTATTATTATAATGTTAAAAACTGCGCTTAACATAAGGATTCTTTGAATGTTACAGCTGAAATAACATTTATTTGAAATAATAAAGATACCACCATTACAAAATATTTATTTTTGTTCAAATTAATGCAGCCCTGATAAAAAAAACGATGAATTTATTTATTATCTTATTTATTATCTTTTGAATTTTTTGAGGCAGAGGCGTGCGGATCCATGTGCAGTGGTTTTATTCAGGGTCGACAGGCAGGGTCAAAATATCGGCAAATGGAGCAATGGGGACGAGGCAGAATCAAAGTCGAGGTATACGGGCAGATATCGGGGCAGACAACAAACAGTCAAAATCAGAATAAACATTCCAAGGTAACAACGGGAAAATGAAACACGGGAAGAAACGCTCAGAAATGACAGCCAGGGCCAATCAAGACTTCGCAGTAAGTTGGAGTGAGAATCTGGCTTATTTGTGTATGTGTGTGTAATCAGTATGTGGATGTGGTGATGAGGTGCAGGTGTGTGTTATCAGTCCAGGAATGAGGCATGATGGGTGATGGAGTTCCTGTGATAAAGGTGACTTTCTGGATGGAGTGCCTACAAGCCACCTTTATTTCAGTTTGGGCTTTCATCATGTGACTTTCTCATCACCACCTGCTTTTGGTGGTTATCAGAATGTTTCAAAGTTAAAAAAAAAATATTTCACTTCTTTAATAGGTTGGTATATTAACATTATATCAGTTATTACAGTTTATTATCAGAAATTATGGTATTTAAATGTAAACGTAACTTAAAACTATAAAGCAAAAAATATTGTTACCGTATTTTTTACGGTTTTATTTCATCAAACACACCTTCCGTTATTTTACCGTAAATTTTACAGAATCCTTTTAACAGTGAGTCTCCTATCCTGTAACAACAAATTTTGTGCGTAATGCACATTAATTGCACTGAAGTCCAACTGAAGATATACTGAATATTATTTGACTGTGTTAAAGAGTAACTATTATATTCTCGCAAGGAAACTTTGTCTGAAAATTTTTCCTGAAACACAACATGGTGACCAGCAATGGCATTTTTTTTTCAGGGGGGACTACGTGTGTTGTGAAACAGGCTTTGAACATGTCAAGGTTTCTGCTCATCCTTGGATTGACAGAATGGCTGTCAGAGGCAGCATGAGCAGTAATCAAACTAACTGCTGGTCTAGCTTTATAATTCACAGCTTTTTACCATATCTCAATGGCACACCGTCCTTCCCAACCCTTAAACTGTGTCTGTGCCCTTAGGTAAAGAAGAAATCAGCTCTTCTCCTCTATAACATTCTCATAGCCTGCTGTCACAAACACACGCACACACACATGCAACCTGAGTCTTCACCCTCCTCCGCTCTCAGAGAGAGGCGCTTGTTTACTGCGAGTTGCCAACTTGTCCGTGAAAGACTCTTTGGGGAGTTTGCTGTAAATATGGTGACAGGCAGGAAGCACTTCTGAGGAAGGGGTAAGAGGTTGCAGTGGGTGGGCGTGGACGGAAACAAAGTGAAACCTACCTGAAATGTTTTATGGAGTTCATTGAGGCTGCCATTACAGTTGCTATTTATGAATTTGTACATTTATGGTAAAGTTAGCATCATTTCTGCTCATACTGAGGATATCCTTTGAAGTTGGAGTTGATATCCATGCGCTTGCACTTCGGGTGACCTGAGTCTGAGTCCTGACTTGTGGTACTTTCCATCTCGCCCCCTTCTTTCTGTCCCCCATTGCTTCTTGTCTAAGAAAATATCAGTTTTGCTTGAACAAGACACATTTTTTTCAGAATATGATATCAAATTAAGTACATACGCACGGGCCCCTGGGCAAAACCTTCGCACAACGTTCATAAAAAGCGGGGCCCCTGCACCCCAAGGGCCCTTGGGCAGCTGCCCCGCTGGCCCGGTCCGTAATCCGTCCTTACGTATGGCAGTGCATATTTAATGATTGAAGACCATGACTCGATCTCCACTGAATCAGTTTCACTGAGCACTGAAAACAAATCTCAGCAGGTCTGGCTAGCAGATACGGGTTTTAGAAGAAATGTCTGAAATATGTTTGTGAAATATGCTGTCTCTCAATAGCAATATTTCACTGACAGTGGATGAGACAGCGGGAGATGTTAATGGAATTTTCAATAGAGAATGTATTATATATATAGGAAACAGAGAAAAGACAAACACGTCGCTGGGCAGGGGGTAAAAGATGAGCTTTATAGCTAGATTCCTCATGTTTTTTTAGCCTTTTGATAGTGCGTTTCTTCATACTACAGTGTTTGCTAGTACTGATGCAAAATGTAGTTTTAAACATCTATTTTCATTACATATATACATAAGAACTGATGAACAATTTAATTACACAATATTTGCAAACATTTTTATGACTTATAATCGATTATTCAAATGTGTTTTGAATGAATTCACTGACTGAACTGATTCTTAAAAATGAATCAAACAAGCCCGGTCTTACAGCAATTCGCACATATATTACGAGGAGGCTAATTCGTACAAATTCGACTTCAATTGTACGAATTTCTAACAGTTTTGCTAAAAAGACTGAGACTGTGTTGATCAAACTCACCAATGTTCTAATGATCAGAGACATCACACTGACATCTTTTGCTATGTTTTCACTTTAATTTTAAAGAGTTAGCTCACCCAAAAATTTAAATTCTGTCTTTAGTTACTCACCCTTGTGTCGTTCCAAACCCATAAGACCTTTGTTCATCTTCAGAACACAAATTAAGATATTTTTTATGATATCATAGAGCTGTCATTCCATAGAGAGCAACACAACTGAAATAATTCCAGGACCAGAAACATGGTAAAAACATCGGTAAAACACTCCATAAGACATCAGTGGATCAACTTTTGCGACGATAGGAGAATACTTTTATTTCTGCAAAGAAAACAAAAATAGCATCATATACTCTTCTCCTGTGACTTACGCTATTTTAGAGAACATTACTGAGTAAGTCTATGCTTTCTTCTAGGTGCAAACAGTCACAGATTACGCTCATGCGCTTGTTTTCACCCGGATGTAAACAAGGCTGATTATGTCAAAGACGTTAAAGCTTGCATACTGTATATGGTGCGTTGAGCATGGCAGAAGACGAAAGTCACAGGAGAAGAGTAAATTATGTTATTTTGTTTTATTTGCGCGGAAAAGTATTCACTGCCACTGATGTCACATGGACTGTTTTACCGATGTTTTTGCTACAGTACGTTTCTGGATCTGGAATCAGTTCAGTTGTATCGGTGACAATGGAGGGTCAGATGGCTCTGTGATATCATCAAAAATATCTTAATTTGTTTTTCCCGAAGAAAAACCGACGTCTTATGGGTTTGGAACGACACAAGGGTGAGTAATTAAATCTCATTTTTCAGTGAACTAAACCTTTAAAGTCTTAAATGACAATATTCACAGTCATGTTAACTTATCTACTAGAAAAATCAGCCTTTGTATGACAAGTGAGTTTTTGATTTCTTCTCATATGGTATTTCACTGGACCCTAGTAAATTTTGTACTCCTATCTATGAGGCAAACAAACTCAGAAATTCAAATCGTCTGTCTAATATTGTGTCTATTGTGTTTTTTTGCCTCTAAGTTCACTAATGGATATTAATCCACACTCCACAGGGTCTGTACTGTGTGTCAGTTAAAGATTCATCATTGAATTTAACTTGAAGGTCTTCATTAATGTCAAAGTCATAATACATAATAATGGCACATCAATATATTTTTCTGCCTGTATTACATTATTTAAAAAATTCTAAGCACATAGTTCCCTCAAGAGTACATTGGTAAACAAAGTTTTTCCTTATATTTGTTTACTTGCAGTTTCAGCAAACAGTCTGCACTGACCTGTGTCTAATTACAGCACATTTCTACTCAGCTAATTTGAAAAATAATGACATTTTTCAGCACACACTAGCTACAGCTGATGAAATCCTAGCCATATTATGTTACATAATATTTAATCATATAAAATATTTCCTAACGGAAACACTGTTTATTGGTAATTGTAAATTTAACCTCGCATTATATTTGTTATAATTCTAATTATATGCATCTAATTGAGACTAAACATGCGCCTGAACGTGATGCATAATCGAGGTGATTCAATTTGCTTTCAAATTTGCATTTCATCATGGGAGTTTGTGACAGCACAACATTGTCAGGTTTTTTTCTTTTCCTGCAGCATGGCAGCTTGCGTTCAACCGGCTGTTGGCGGTCAGTGTTGCTCATTATAACAGAGTAAGCAATAACTGTAATGGAGTGGTAAAAACAAACAATTGGCCCAAGCGAAATTTATGTTGGCAGCGAACATAGCATCCAAATCCTGTGCAGCTATCATGTTAACTGCATCACGCCAGACACCGAAAGCTCTGGCTGGGCTTAAATCGTACAGTTTCAATTTAAAACATCCCAAAAGTATGGCACCAGCTTTATGGAGCAACTATTTTGATCAGCCAACCAACTTTCTCCTTCACATAAAACATCAGCAGTCGTCAGCAGGTTTGGTGCAGCTTAAATTATATATGCATTAGTGGACTGGTAAAAGCAGAAATCTTAATCACTAACATTGTCAGTTATTAATTCTGCTAATTGTGCTAGATTGCGTCGAAGATATTTATAGCCTGGTGCCCAAGGCCTGACCGCTGAATGTTTACCTCTGCTTAAATGTTAATGCACCTTCCCTTGAGAGCTCCTCGGCTCTGCTTAGATTCATCACTCTGCAGGAGCACCACAGACCTGGAGTTAGTCCATGGAAACACTGCGCTCCATCTACTGTGCGCCGCATTGGTTTTGAAGTCATTGCAGCAAACAAGGTATTTACGTAATTGCCTCAAATTATATGCAATTTACCTGCCACCAACTTTCCCCTGTAAATTTCTCTGACTCTGCCTAGACTAACGCCAGATAGAGTTTATTAAAAGTTTTGACCCAGTCAGTAATAGGAAAAAAACACTGCAGTGTTTAATTAAGTCTGTTGTTAAACATTGCGCTCTTAACATAAATCACAATCTAGTTTAATCTGGGCAAATTTCTTGCTTCCTTATGCTTGCAGCTCATAAATTTCGGAGTCAATGTCTTCCTGTTGCTTTGGTTAAGCTAGACATATTTCCCATTGTATGTTATTAAATGCTATAATTCTTGAACCACAAAGCTTTTCAAACTTTGCATTAGTTTCATCATGACACGTTCAACAGCTTTTGGAATTGCATCAGATGTCGTAGGCAGATAAAATGGCTCATTAATCAAGCAATATAAAGAAGATGCAACAGATGAGGCAATATGGAGGGCATGCAAACTCTAGCGATTGCTCTCCAGCTGAGTCACATTACAAAAAACCGCACGGTTTCATTGCAACCTGTTATTAGTTTTGGATGGGTTTTCCCTCTAGCCTCACATTGAAATGAAATGGAAAACTATCCAGATGTCTATCTGAAAGTGCTGAAACTACTTCTTTGTGTGCTTAAAGGTGAAGTGGATACTTTTTTTCAAGCTTCATATGAACAACAAGAAAAAACGTAATAAAAATTGTGGATTGAGTTCCCTGAAAGTATACCGTATTAATTTCTGTGAAAGTCATTGTGTTTTCTGTATCACCACAGAGGTGCAAGTTTAGGGTTGGACGATCAAACCCATATTGTTTCTGTGGAACACAGGATTGTTTTGGTCCTTATGAATGTCATGGGTGCCCCGTTGACTTTAATTGTATGTGCAAAAACAGCTGTAACATTCTACAATAAATTTGTGTGTGTGTTGGTTCTTCACAGAAAATGTTGGCCACAGTTGCAATCCTCAACAGCAAACATAATAAACCTCTGCTAATCTGCTATCATGTTCATCTAAATAGTTGTATTTGAGTTGAAATATTGTCAAACATGTCTTGGTTCACATATTCTTTTGCTAAAATGAGGACGTCTGTGATGAATTCCTCTGAGTAACATAAGCTAACCGTGTAGTAATTTATTCTGAAGCGGCGGTATTGAAAAAGCCACACTTCACTGCTCTGTACTTCTAGACTATGGAGGGGGTTCCCTGGTGTTCCTGGATGTGCTTCACGTTGAGGATGGGATTACACTCAAGTCTGATGTACGGGCCCACTGGGACCAGGAACTTGAGACATCTGGCGGCGGGGGTGGGGTGGTCGTGTGGAGTAGTTCCCCCCCCATCAGGCGGCCTGACAGCCCACTGACAGATAACAGCTGCTGGGAAAGCCTCCCACCACTTCAAGCTACTGTTCCGTGAGTCTGCAGCTTGTGTAATTTCTTCAGCACCAAACTTCCTCTTTTTCAGAAAGCTCTGAAATACTTATGTAGGTACAGTCTCTGCACAAAAGGATATTTGCTCAGTTCTGCAGCATTATAATGACATACGGGTCACCGACAACGAGGCTGCATACAGTTTTAATGCATTTTAATTATTTACTGTGCATGATTTTATTGCATTCATTTTTGTTGCTGGAGGAAGGTGATTTAGAGGTTAGTTAATTATTTTACATCCTATTACCTTTTATTTGTTACCTCAAATTCAATTTCAAAAGCTACTAATACATACTGTATATAATCAGCACTGTAAAGCTACACTGTTTGTATCTCTCTGCTTGTTTGTTTACAGCTTTCCGGATCAGAGTATTTGGTCGGTGAGGAGTGAATGCAGTGCCAGGAATGTTACTTTGTCTTAACTGAGGAGTGAGCTTTTTGAAAGTCAGAGTGTCTGTGTGTGTGATCTTTAGAGTTTCTTTTACTAGTGAGGATGGAGCAAGCAGGAAAAGGGAAATGGAAAACCCGAAGTGGATCTGGAGTGGTTAAGAAACCTTTGAGCAGAGTGATGAAATTGCTGTTGGCAGACACAAATGTAAACTAACTAGCCAGTTGTCTTTTTTTACGTACAGTACTTTAAAAAAAAAAAGATGCATTAAAGGGTAACTTCACCCCCAAATGACAATTTTGTCATTAATCACTTACCCCCTTGTCATTTCAAACCGATTAAAGCTTTGTTCTCCTTCAGAACACCATTTAAGAAAATGCAAACTGTCCCATTGACTGCCAAACAATTACCAGTCAAGGTGCAGAAAAGTATGAAAGACGTTGTCTGAATGCTCCTTCTTCCAACAGTGGCTCAACCGTAATACCAATGGGTTACCATCTTCTACAGACGCTGCATTACAAGGGTCTCCTGCATCGTGCTCGACCTCTCACATCCTTCACACGGACTGTTCACGCTTCTTCCTTCTGGCAGACACTTTCGCAGCATCAGGTCTCAATCTTCCAGGATGCGGAATAGCTTCTTCCCACAAGCCATAAGACTCTTGAACTCACTCCCAGCCATTACACTTCCCC
>JAUMHQ010000033.1:2505436-2519881 GCA_032361165.1 Enteromius paludinosus | reverse complement strand
CTATCTATCTATCTATCTATCTATCTATCTATCTATCTATCTATCTATCTATCTATCTATCTATCTATCTATAAATCAATTGATCGATCCATACATCCCTCTATAATTATTCAAACTTCTACTGTATATATCTGTCTGTTAATCCATCCATCCATGCCTCTTTTTATCAGTCCATCCATACACCATACATCAATAATGCTAACAATTGAAATTTGAATTTATTTAATCAAAAACAAATTTGGTTACTTCTTGTGTAATGACAAAATAGAATTTTCACCAATCATTACTCCAGTCTCAGTGTCACATGATCTTTCAGAAATCATTTTAATATGTTGATTTGATGCTCAAGAATTATTTCCCATTATTGTCAAATGTCAAAAACGGTTGATGTTTATGGCTAAAGGTAAATGGTTGAAGGCTCATTCCCATAGATCGACAGTATCGACAGTGAAAATAATCATTTCCTGTCAATTAAATATACAGAGGAGCTACATCGCACTGAAAAACACAGTACTGTATGTTTATTTTCTTAAAACTTCCCTTAATAAGACATTCTGAAGTTTAAAAACGTAAACAAACATTTCCACTGAAGAGCTGTAAACCCATACTGCCATTTTTCTCCACATCACTCCCTATGATGAAAGAGGCTAACTATGTCTGCATTTTTCTCTTTTCTCCAGCATTCAGAAGGGCAATTTACTCTATCCTTAAAAGGCTCATCCCGTAGTGTATGTCTATCTGCTATAGCAGCGTGTGGAAGAATTTGCAATGCTTTCACCTCACCGGGTGGAATTCTGATTGAAAAGGGAGATGGAGGAGCCCTCTCCTCTCTAACCTCCGACAGTTCATGGAATGCAGTTTCACACTCAACTACAAATTACTGAGATACAGTAAGTCTGAAGCAATGCTCTCGTCTTGCAACTCCTGTCTTGTCTGTAGGGAATAATTGTTATTGACCTTTTCTCGGGACCAAAACAGGACATTGGCAAATCAAAAGCCATCTATTTTCCCTTTTACCTCCATCACCAAAAGAGGATTTGAGGACCACAGTAAGTACATTTTTAGGTCTTTAGGTTTCTCACATACTCTAAAAATAAAACAAAAAATAAATGAACATTAAACATTAAAAATAAATGATAAAACTGATTCAATTAAAAACATTTCATACTCTTTTGTTGGTTGATGAATATGTATTAATTGTTTAATAATTAACAGTTTTTTTTGTAGTATTCTTCTTTCGAGAAATTTGGTTATTTAGGATTCATATTTTTGAATTCAATTATTTTTGTAAATAATAAATTTGTAAAATTTTTAAAATTTTTGTAAAAAATTTCCATGCATTATTTTGTTGTCTACCATAGACACATTATGCACATTAAACAAATGAAAAAAATGCAGTATGGTTTATGAAATCCATTTTAACAGATCAAAATAATTTGCATTCTATTAGTCTGATCCCATATTTCCCTTCTATTTGTGTGAGAATTTGCTAGGTGAAAGGATGTGATTACTGCGATGCCTCACACATCCGCTCTATACTCATATAACGAGCCTGGTGAGGAGAAACAAAACCACTGAATACTGTCAACCATTGTCGAGTTTACAAGAACTCCTAATCCGAAGATCCCCGGCAGTCCATGACGAGCTTTTCCGAGCGCACCATCTGCTGTTTGCGATTTGCAGCGGCACCAGACTGAATAAAGCGCGCGCACTAGTTTATGCCCGCGCATCCAGCGTGCTCCATCTACGCCAGCTCTGGCGGATGAATTCATGTTAAGCGTGCTGCGGCTCTTGTCACTCATTCGCTGTGCTGCTCGGAGCGCATTCTGTGTTAAAGGCTGAGGACCGATTCATGATATCACAGCAACCTGAAACAGGGACAAAGCATCGTAGTCATTTAGATAATAACTGACCCGACTCTCTCTACCTATTCTACACGGAGCATACCATTGGAAGCGATTGCAATGCTTCAGATAAGGGATCTCATTTGGACATTGCTATTCTTTGGTCATGCAGGTAAGATGCACTTGTATCAGTTGCACTGTGTTAGACTGTATCCTTTCGCATCCTTGTTTGTCCTGGCGCGTTGTCTCCACGCTCTGCACAGACTCCGTTAAAGCGAGCTTGGGGATGAGGATGCGAGGTAGTTTGAGCTGGTCCATTCAGTTATACAGCTTTGCAAACTGCGTTTCATTTAATCAAACTCTGTTATTTTCATGACTGCCAAGCTGACACCGGTCAAGCGGAGTCTCGCATCCTTGTGTAAAAACATACCGCACTTCTAAAAGCGACACTTTACGCTTTAAGAGCGTTGTTTATGCTTGTGTGGACATTACTGCGCATTGGCTCCTTTGAGATTTGTGTTGGGGGACAGGAAAAACAACCATCTGGTGTGTTGTGTAAACATATCGCCAACTAAGCCGTCACAATAACCAGCCAAAGTTTATTGCGCGGTGTTTTTAATGTGTGTGTTTTTCATATTCGGGATGGCCACGGTGGTGCTGGCGCAGCTGAGAGCGCGAGCGTCTGGAACATCTCCGCATTATCCTTGATTTAGTTTGTCCTTGTGATTATTTGAGCAATGATAATTACAAACATAATTTATTCACCCTTATGCTGTTTCGAGCCTCTCTGTGGCTTACTTTCGTCAAGAAGATGTGGTCAGAGTGATAGCCTCAGTCACCGTTAACTGTCATTGTAGGGAACGAGATGCAATGGAAGTGAACGGTGACTAAGACTCTCTGTCTCTAACCTTTTGCCTTTGCATCCCACTGAAGAAATAAAGTAAGCCAAACGGGTTTAGAACAGCGTGAGCATGAGTAAACGCCTGACCGGACCCTTTAAAGACCGAAATTTCACTTCTCATGCATTTATAATGAATATCCAGGCTGTTTACAAGCAGACCAGGCAGCCAATTAGGAAACTAAGCGAAAGTGGGATTTACGAGCGCGGTGCGTAAATAAGAATGACAAATGGAACCGTTCCAAAAATGTTTCATGTGATTATTCGGGAAATGATGTTCGAATGCATGGATGATCATTTCCAGCCAATCAGAGAGTAAGGCTTGGGCGGGAATGAATTATATTCTGTCACCCCCTCCCCCTCCTCCTCCTCCCCCCACGTCCCTTTCTCAGGGCAAAACAGAAGCTTATATTGCCAAAGCATTAACATTATACTTGTGCACATATACACAGCATTAAATATATCTAGGATAAATAAAAATAAAAACGCAAGTAGTCATTAATCTTATAATAATTATCCCAGATGTTAATGGGTTTTTAATGAGATCAACATATGTACTACAGATATGTTTGCATATATGTGTGTTTATAAATGTGACTGATAGGTGAATAAATAAGCTATAATAATGATAACATCTGGCTAATTTTGACCCAATTGGCTCTTGCTACACATACACCCGTGCAACCTATGACTGGTTTTGTGGTCCAGGGTCACAGATGTATTGTATGCCCATTTTGGATATATATTGGACTTACAGTGTATATTATATTTACACATAAGTGCTTGGGGAAATGGAGTGGTGTTGCACAGTGATAGCCGTTAGTGGTTATGATTTGTATGCGTGAAGCAGAGAGATGATGCTATTTTCCAGTCGGTGGTCCTGTCCCACTGGTTGCCCTTTTGTCGTGGCAGGACTTCACAAACCTTGCAGCTGGTTTGAGCAGGTTTGAGGTCCTTCCTAGCAGGTGTGGGAGTTTGTCCTGGTGTGCTTGGCAGGTTATAGAAAGTGTCCTTAATTTGTGTGCAATTAGGGCAGGATGTTAAAAATCGTAGTGCGTACATGTGTCCTATTTAAAAAGCGATGGAGTTTGTGAGTTAATGTCTAGTGTGTTTGCTTTCATATACAGTACAATTGTTGTTAGCTGAAACCTTTGGAAGTTTATCTTATCTCCATTAACATTGAATGTATGACCTTATATTAGATGGGGGAAAATATTATAAGCTGTTAGTAAGATGTGCTTGTTTATAAAGTCTATAGATGTCTAATGTCTAGGGGTTGGTTTCAGTTTCTCACCAAGCCATCAACACTGTGTACGTGTGGAAAAGAGGAAGTACATGAAGGACATCTAGAGATAAAAGGACAAAGAGTAAATCATTGAAATAATATTAACAGTTTTAAAACATGTGGTGGTTTAAACAATGCTTTTGAGGTGTAACGGTATAGAACACCTGCATCTGCCATTCTCACCGCTGCTCCTTATCTCTATACATCACTAAAGTGACTGTTATAGTGTAGAGGCACACACTGCTGTATGGTGCTGACATGTTGATGTTGACACAGAGCTGTTTGCGTGTGCCGAATACAGATTAAATACCCATATCACAAATAATTGCTTTTATTCAGGCTCTGCGTCAATGTATTAAAAGTACAAAGAGCCAAATAGTGAGTCTTAAACATCAGCCTCTGAAGACGTTTAAAGAGATATAAAAGAGGTTTAGGGGGCCTTAAAATACAAGTCCCTGACCTCAAGAGGAGGGCAAAGTAGTAGATTAGTTAACACTTTAAGGAAAATAAAGAAACAATTGCAAGATGGTGAACATCTGGAACTGCTCTGTCTGTGGTAAGTTCAAAGCTAGTATGAAAGTACTGAAAGAGAGTAAGTGTAGAGTGCTACCATGTGGTTAAAAAAAAAATATATATATATATGTATATATATAAAAAATGAGTGCTTTTATTTGTAGGCATTCTTTCATATTTCAGGTGCAACTTTATGTTTTAACGTTATTAGTGTTTTTGTTTTTGAAAATGTCATTAAGTTCAGTGCTCAGTGTTTTAAATGATTTATTTTATCTTTTAGTTTTAGTTCATGGACAAACCATAATTAAATCAACTGATTTTAACTCAAGGACAAGTCTTCTTTATTGCACATAAATGAATGACAGGCTCTCTACATTTTTTTCATACAATGTATGCCTGCTGAATAATTATGTGTTATAATAGAATAAATTTATCACTTCTCTTAAAAGTCTCATTAAATTTGACCAGATATTTTATCTCTACTGGTGAAGGGTCCACCTCTGAACCTCTCCTCCTACAGAGTCCTTCTGTATGGCCATTAAAGAGAGAATTTTATAACGGTATTGCTTTACTAAGACTGATGCCAGTGAAAATATAAGCATCAGATCAGATCTGACAGTGATCTGTGATCTGTTAGAGAGATTTGCCCCCATGCTGGATGTTTCACCAGATAAAAACATTCTGATGCTTTCAAGCTGTACTGTTCACACTGTGACTCCTTCTTGTAAAAATGTATTAATTTTATTTTGCACAAACTGACTGAAATCCAGTGGTCCCAAATGTTCTCCAGTTGTTTTCCATTTTGTGCTGTTTGATAAAGATGGCCCGACTATGCATATTAATCACTCTCTGAAAGGGGGCTCAGACTGATTTGCATTGTGTAAGCTCCGAAGGCGTCCTGTAGAGTGTTGGAGGGAAAAAAAGAAAAGAAAAAAAAGGAGGGAAATGGGTTTGGTTTTGTCATGCTGAAAAGCCACCCCCTGATCCCTGCAACCCATCTCTGAAAGGATTTCTCCTAATTCAAGTAGAAGGGCCTCCTCAAGTCGCAGGCCGAGAGGCAACTTCGAGAAGTGTAAACATTGTCTTACACCCCCCACATTTCAACCAGAAACACAACTTTCGGCCTCTCTTCCTCTTTGCTTTGCTGGCTCGTGGAAAATTAAAGTGTGCCATTTCTGTACCGCTAATCTTTGCACCAAACAGAACTGAAAAAATGACTGATTTCAGACTCACGCCACTGGTTTAGTCAAGTATTTGCACAGTTATAATCAAGGTTGAGTCATGATGCAATTTCCAATGTAAACCTTTGGAAACATTAAATGCAGAACTAAAGTGCCCAGAAATAAATGCCTGAGCAAAGATGACAGATTTCGAATCACATACTTACTGTGCTAGCTGAGAAACCGCCATTGAGATGAATGGGAATACTAATGCATGGCTTTCACCAAGTACTATAGACTTCCTCTTGCTCAAACAAACAGGTTGCAGTTCCCTTTGGTGTCTCCAGCGGTGCAGAAATTACACCCTTCACCTTTAAGGAGCAGCTAGAACGTCCCTTAATCCCATTGAATGACTCATCTGTTATGTTGTAATGCGTAGCAATGGTTGTGACATCATCCAACAGGTACTGGATATATACTCTGCTGGGTTTGCATGTGTCGCTTTTGGTTCCTCTGCATCATGCATTATTGTAGATTTTTGTAATATTAATTTAAACATGTCCTTCTAGCTATTCTGCAGGTTTTTGTTATGGTAATAACATTCAGATGCTGCAGTCCAAAGATGTTTGTCTCCAAGATTCAACTTTATTGTACCCCACTTCAAGGAATTCGGAGTAGATTTCCGGGCAAAACCACCAAAAACAAAGTCTGCGCATTCTTTGAGTTCCTTACCACACTGTGTTCAAGCAAGAGCAGCCCAAAGCACTTTCATAAGGTTACTGTTTCCCTCCACTTGCGGCAAGCGGAATAATTATAGGACTATTTCCACAGCTTTTTCCAGTCACAGTCAACCATTTTAGCGAATGTCACGATTGAATGAGATAAAAGTGTTGTGCTAATTTTGTCATGCCAAATCATTTTGAGTTTCAGAAGGTACAGTAATATGTGATGACAACCTATCTTAATCGGCTTGATTTAGGGAGTTAGCAGCTCAAAATATTACCTGATTGTGACATAACGGCTTGAATGTGATTGTATCACGTTTCTGCAGTTTCTTTACCTTGCCAGAACTGCAGTACAAACACGCTGGTACTGTGTTGTGGTGAGAGATGTAATACTGGATTGCATGTGTGAGCACAATGAAAAACACCAGCATATTGAAATGAGAGAAAAACCCTGACATTAAATTGAATTGAACTATGCTATATTTTATGCAAATCTTCGGTCCTCTATACACTACCCTTCAAATGTTTGAGTTTGAATCTCTTTTTTGAAAGACATCATTGCTTTTATTCACCAAGGACAGATTAAACTGATGAAATGTTAGTAAAGACATCTTGACAGAATCACAGTTTCTGCAAAAATAGGAAGCAGCATTTTTAACATTGATAATTAGTGAAATGTCATGAATATATATAATAAACACTAGAAATTTGCTGAAAATTCAGCTTTGCAATCACAGGAATAAAATAAGTATATAAAAATATATTCAAACGGAACACACAATATCCATTTTAGTAATCTTTCACTTTCTTTCTTTATGTTCTTCTCTGCAAAATCCTACTTTTTCTACAACCACCCAAAAAATGCTGGATACTGGATTCAAGTTCATTCTTAGAGAGCTGTAGGATTTTATGTTTGGGAGCTACAACTGAATGTTCTTTTGAAAAGACTATGCCACAAAGATATCTCTAAATCACAACATTTAACCAATGTTGATGATGATATGCTTGCCTGTGGAAGATCCAGTCCTTTTAGTTTAGAGCCTGTAAGTTCATGTTCAAAAAGAACATTCTGGAATCCCTGCAAGCGATGGCCTAAATTTGGAGAATAATAACCTGAGAAAAGACAAAATAGTGAGTGTAGGGGGTTTGGACATCCAAAGTACAAGAATAAATACAAAGATGGTAGCTTTTAATTAGCATGGCTTGAAGTCCAAAAAAAGCAGTGTGAAATGAATATTTTTAGCACATTTCTGTCTTAATTTTTATCGGAGATCTAAAAATGTCTCTCAGCAGTCTATCTCGCTGTGTTTCCTGTCTGGTTGAGTGCTTTTAGTTTGGACAAGACTGCTTGCATGCCTCCCACTGCTTATCAAACACAGTATTAGATCTGATTCTGCCACAGGCATGCTGATGTAATCAGATCAGACAAACCTGATTCTAATTTAAACTGCAGAGATTTCACAGCCTTCAGGCGTGCGTTTTACTCACAGGCGACCATTTATTGCAAATGTGTACGGCATCGTAGTATTGCTGCGGCCGCTCTCATTACTGATAGCTCTGAACTACGCATCTCCGTCTTTTCTCTCATAGCCATCAACACATAAAAAATAAATGATGGCACAACTGACGAATCCACATGGAAAGGAGCATTCTAGTCTACTGGGCATTTTGCAATGAGGAGTCCTACTTCAAGCACACACATTTATTGCCAAGATGCTTTTTTGAGAGTTGTGGTCAGTTTATTGGCAATCGTTGTGCCATTGCCAATGCCAGTTTTCTCGAGAGGGGAGAAATCTGCGTTCTTTCTGCGTTCAGCTGAAAACCTCTCAAAGCTTTTAATTTTCATGACTGTGTCAGTGAATCTGTTCCCAGGTAGCAAGTGTAGTAGTACATGCCCTTGACATTTGATTTGCTACTTGTATGAAATCGTAGAAAGAGACTCGGGGCATTCAGAGTGCTTCCAGTGTGCGGTAATTCATTTCCCGCCAACAGCTTCCCAGGACAAAGCCATATGGCTGTTGACATAATCAATTGCTCCCATAGTAGGCAATTCAGCGGAATATGGAGAGTCTGATGTCGCCACTGTGATTGCCTCCTCACCTTCGATTGCTTTTCCTGTGCTTTCGTCGTTCTCGTCATCTGTCTTTCCTTTCACCTGAATCACAGCCAGACCAAAGTGTTTGTGCTTCCATTGTTGGGGAAACTGCTTATAAACTGTAGCCGGCCAAGCTACGAGCTGCACATTATTTAAAATATTATTACAGTCAAGCCCCTTTAAAAAAAATATTAACTATGTTAATAACTACATTTAATGTAACTACATTACAGTTTTCTGCTCAAGGACTCTAATCAATTAATCTGTTCTTCATTTTATAAACAAGCTTTTGTCTGAACGGATCAATGAATCACAATGAATCAGACTTCCAAACGTGGCATGAGTAATAGAGGACTGTTAAGAAGAGCATGTTTGTTTATTGGCTGTATTTGCTTGCTGTAGAGCAGTGTGACACATCAGCAAGAAATATGTTTTGTCGCTGGCAAAACTATTTTTTTGTTTAAAAAGCTATTGTTACATCACTGAAAAATGTAGCTTCGCTGCTTTTTAGCTAGTTATCCCTTATCAATTTAAAATGTATAGGTTAGTGTAAGAGGCAAGTTCAATCTAACAGTAGTTGCTGATTTTGAAATATGGTCGATAGGTTTGTTTTTTTTTATTTCCAAGACCACTTGAGGTGCTGATCTTGATGCGTGCTGCCAAACATCCATAATATTTGCCGTATTAATCTTAGCCCTGGGCTAAAAACAAGCAGGGTGTTTTATTCATCCATCCCTTCATCTGCCTTCTTGTTTTGATAGGATGCAGGACTGAGGCCTGCTGGGAGACAAACTCTTGTAAAAAGTCACTGCCTTTTCCTTTAGAGGTTTTGGGTGATAAAGAACAAAAATAGTCTTCTCTTGCTTTGACTCGGCAGCACTCTGAGCAACAAAGGTTAAGGATTTAGACAAACAAAAAAAAAGAGTGTCTGCTTTCTCAACACAGACATTTTTCTCACTCTCCTTGATCATGGATGTATGAAATTACTTTCGCTGTGTATGGAAACATTACTGTGGATTATGTATTGTGAAAATCTGTTTTCGTAACCAGGGTTTTCATTCCTGCAAGTATCCTGTGGGTTACAGTAGCTGAAGGGGCATCTGTTAGATCACTGGCGCAAACCCCTGGGTTTGAACATCTGTTTGGGTTTTAGGAACAAAGGAAGGAGAAGCCAGAGATAACCGATATATGTTCTCAGTTCTGGCAGCAGTGCATGCCTCTTCTGATAAGCCAACCTTTCAAGGCTCTTGGAGGTTTTCTGTTACTGTATTATTATTTTTTTTTTTAAAGAGATTGAATTGAAAGTTCTCTCATCGTTTACTTACTCATTGAACAACTTATTGTTTGAATGAATCAGAGGGAATCAGACAATGGAGAAGAGCATGTATGACTTTTTCTCCTGTGGAACACAAAGATATTATTCTGAAGAATGCGGTAAACAAACTGTTTTGATGTTTATTTTCACCCCAAAAAAGTTGTCTTTCATTTTCCACACTAAAAAAAAGGGGTTTTGGAATGAGGAGTATTTGAACACTGTTTATAAAAAAATTAAGATGATCTTTTGTAATGTCAACGTCAAGGTAATGTTTTTAATTTGATCTTATTTAATATTTATTTCCATACTAGACTGATAAATCCTAAAATTACAATTGAAAGCAATTAAAAGTAAGTTATGAAAAATGAATATCTCTTGTGTGTAAAACAATTTATTAATCTCTCAATTTGTATTTCTCTGCTTGGCTGCTAGGTAGCCATTCTCACTTTTTAATATCATTGGCCAAATCTTTGTGTAACTGTATAATAATCAATACCTTCTCATTGGCTGAGATGAGATCGTATCAGGATGAACGGTAGATTCAGTTGTATTACGTTCGTCTTTTGTGATGTTTCAGCAGTTTCTAGTAGACATTGATTATTTGTAATAATTATTCATTAAAAAAAGAAACATATTTTTATATGATTAATATGTAAAGTATTAATCTTGACTTATACTTTTTTTGGCTAGGCATAACACAAGAACACATGACATGTCCTCTAACCATTCATGACTTTTAAAATTGCATTTTTCTATGTTGTTTTTCACAAATCAGACTGAAATGTCAGATGTCAGCAGGTCCTTTCTCTTACTTTAGGACTAGTGTGATATTTCAGAAATAGACCACTTCAAAAACTAATTTCCACCCACAAAAGACGTGTGCTATCTTAGCTTAGACAGCACAGAAGGCAGGTGGTCTTTGGCGGTATTGAGCTGATTATTTTTAAACTTGGTCCAGGTGGGGAAAATCTATGATGATTGAAAAGCATTTAGTGCAGCATCAATGGATGTGCAGCAGATTGCCGTAAGGGCTGAAGGAGGTGATTGTTGATCTTTGTAGCCAGGAGGCCTCCTCATTTGTTTGTCTGTCTCTGGTCGGGACAGATGGTGTGGAGTGGCTGTGATGCGGAGCCGTGTCGGTAGAGTAACAACTGTGAGTTTAGTGTCATTCACCTCATCTCTGTAGCATGCTGTTGAGAGGAAAGCACAGAGCAACATTCGTTTTAACCCTACTGTGGTGCATAAATGAGGCCGTCACACAGGTGCTCGGGTCTAAAATGTATCGCCCATTCAAATTTCTGCACTTTTACACCTGGTGTATCAGCATACAGTCAGAATTAGAAAGGAGCAGTTCACTCAAACATGAATAATCAGCTTTTTTTCCCCACTTTCTCATGTGGTGGAATTCAAAAGGAACAACATGAGTGTTCATTCACTTATAAATATTCTTTCATTATTTACACCCAACTATTTGGATAATTGTTTTTATTTTTTGGTGGAATACAAAGATATTCATTCATTCATTCTTTTATAAATACTATCTCATTATTTACTCACTTTTAATCTTTTTACATTTTTGTTGTTTTTTGTTTATATTTTGGATGGAATACAAAGGAATTCAAAAGGAACAGCATAAGTATTCATTCATTTATTCACTCACTCACTCACTTATTTACTTTTTTATAAAGGGAACAAAATTATAGTAAATTATGACAGTTGTAAAGTAAAATATGTACTTATTGTATGTGTGTATTTATTTATGAATATTCTGATCTTTTTTAATTTACCATAAAAAAACAAAAATTATGTATATATATTATAATAATCTTTCATTATATGCTCATATATACAGTACATATATTAATTTGTAATATTCTGTCATTATATGCTCATTAATCTACAATATACTATTATTAAGTATAACTGTTAACTGTTAATTTAAACTATTTATGTACTCATTTATTTATGGGGGATTTGTTTTATGTATTTTATACATTTAGATTTTTGGGTGAACTATTTTTTAAGAAATATTTCAGGCAAATTTTTTCATACACTTTAAGGAACTTTACTTGATACACTATATTTGTAATGTGAAACTTTAGCTTGGTCTCCACATCCAGAGGCCATGTAACCTTCATTAATCATTCTACATCATAGAAAAAATTTTGCATCCTTAGAAAGCAAACCAAGTGGTGTTTCTCAAAGAGCTTCCGCTGGATTGATCACACCAGCCATAACCGCTGAGAATCAAATGGTTGTCGGATGCAGCAGCAGATGCGGCATGGCCGGCTTCCCATGGGCAGGCGGTTTTGAAGGCCTCTCATTAGAGGAGCTGCTCCTATTGTTTATGGATCCTAATGAGCATCACAGCGAGCAGTCAGCGAAACAAAGAGGAGAGGCACGGAAAACACAGACCTCACCGTCAGAACAGAGCATGTCTGCTCTTCCAGAGGACCGAGTGCACAGCTTCACCCTAGCTTTTGTGAGAATGAAGGCTCCTCATGGCTCCCTAGATCTCTCCGTCTCATTACTGTTATTAGGAAAGACAGTCTCCGGACAGTATTTTTGCTCAAGATGTGGAAAAGCCTTAATTAGTTCCCTTCCTAACGTGCGTATGCACCTTGGTGATGTCCAACAGCGACTGAAAAGCGTGTCTGATATACACAAATACAGTCAGGAGGCAGACACAGTTTCTGCAGTAATTAGTTTGTTTTAAACCCAACAAACAAATGCTCATTTTGAGCTGAAATAAATGTTTAATGTCTTTTGTTCTTCTCTGGAGGCAGATTTGGGGAGGCAGTGAGACATTATGGGACAGGCGAAGACAGATTCAATCCGATAGAACGCAAGTCATTTGGAGAATTGACTTTCTGCCAGTGATGTTAGAGGTTTGGTTGAGTTTTGTGAGTGCAACTTAATTGAGAACGCATAAAACACTGACCAGGTTAGTCATGCGCAGTGATTGATGCTATCAAATATTCTCCAGCCTCCGTGGAAACGGTGAATTGGAGAGTAGGGAATATATTCGCAATGATTTCGGTGGCAGTTTAATAACAAACATCATCGTGTATATTGGAAGGATTTTAATGCACTTATATTAGGCTATAAAATATCCTAAAGAATCTTTCATTGCATTTGTTTCATCATCCATCCTCGTCTTACAATAAAAATTATGTTAGGGTTGATCATTTCAAATCAGTTCCTGATCATATCTGATTCATCGATTCATTTGAGGAACAAAAGTTGAAAATGTATGCTGAAGACAGTTTTCTAGTAAAAAGTTGTACAAATATATAAATGAGTATTATATAAAATATTATTTGTTCAAAAATGTTTAATTTAAAGGCTAAATTTAGAATAATTTAAATAATATAACACATCATAAAAAAAAAAATATGCACCCAGCCTCACTGGAGTGGTTGTTCTTGTATTAGGTTTCAGTGTGATTCATGATATGATCATCATTATTCTATTACTCATGACAGCATTTCATCCGTGAGCCCTTTATTGTGCCAAATGAAATTTAGCCACTAACCAAATTGTTGATTTGGCCGCCTGGCTGCAATGCGTCTGGGAAATCTGTCTTGTTCACCGACCAGATGACCTCATGGTCAAACCGTCCCGTCCACTCTGTGATTGAACAGCGTCTGTGTAGGTATTAGGTTTCTGGGCAACAGAGTGACAGCTGTGCATTTCTTTGTAATGGAGGGTATGCAGATAAAAGGCAAGTGTGCAAAGGCGAGTGGGAGAGGGACTGAGGGACCGAGGAGGGCTCAGGGTATGGATGCAGCTGTGTTTGAACACTCACATTACTGTTTCATCACTGAGAAGAATCCACCAGAAGAAAAGTTCAGTTTCCTCTGTATTGTTCTTGGACTCCTTTGAAATGTATTGTGAGCTTCTTTTCTAGAAATGTAGATATTGGATTTTGAAGATACTGATCACTTAGGTGGTTTTATTCTAAAAGTATTGCATGCTTTTTTTCAGTTATATATATATATATATATATATATTAGGGGTGGGCATAGATTTATTTATTTTTAATCTAGATTAATTTTGAAATTAATCTAGATTAAAATGGTTCATTTGAGATTTTCAGAATTTGTGTGCTACCTATTATATTTGCGATATTTGTGTGTCAGAACTGCCATCTTAAAAGTAGGGGTGTGAATCTTGGTTTCACAAATCAATTCAATAAGATTATTATTATCAACACAATGGCCCAGTTTCACAAACATGGCATAGTTTAAAGATATTTATGCATCTTTTACAAAATTTTAAGATATGTCAGAGCAAGATATTTTGAGTAAAAGCAGTTCAAACATGCATTTTAGAATAACAAAAAAAAAGGGAATATCACATCTCATTCAGGATTAATGAGACACATGGCTACATTTGAAATCCAATTTATTTTGTGCAAAATGTACTTCTTTTTTTTAATCATTAAATAAACAGGCTACTCTTTTTACTCTTTGAGTATCCAAAAGTTTACAGAAATAGTAAATAGTGAATTTTAAAAGTTGGATTTTTCTGTTTTTCCTCTGCATTATTGCCGCTTGATAATTACTGATGAGATCATAGACAGTGGCAGCTTTAACAGGCTGCATTCA
>JAUMHQ010000033.1:2483770-2498284 GCA_032361165.1 Enteromius paludinosus | reverse complement strand
AGATACAATCAGGGCTTATGTATTTATTTATACATATATATATATATATATATATATATATATATATAATTTTAACATCTCCTTTCTGTGGAAGACTCTTAAATAATACAATATTGATACCCATATCAGGAAAAAATAAAATAATAGTGAATTCTTAATTATAATTCATTTAAATACAATTTTTATGATATTATTTAGATTGAGATAATTTCTTACAGTTAGACCAGGAGAAATGTACAGTTTTGACTGATCTTGCTTGGTGTTTGCTAGTTAGTCACAGAAAATCAAGCAGGTTGAAGATCATGATCATTCTCGCTCTATGCTTCTGAAAAGGAAAGTCTTGATGGTTAACCAAATTAGGAAGCCTGCTAGGTACATGATAGGGCTATGATAGAGACCAAGGGATGTATGTATTACAGAAACTTCTCAAGTCTTCAGTTCTGAGACTTGAAATCTGAAATCACCATGGTTACTAAATGAATAAGGTACGACTCTGAGTTAGGATGTTTCTGTTTCTGTCTTTCCGTTCCCTAGAAATGTGAAAATCTGTTTGGTATTATGATTGTTCCGCCCCTGTGCTGGATACATTGTAAGGCGGTTATTGAATCAGCACTCTGCCTGGCATCTCTTGGCGTGGAGATCTGGGGATCTGAATCACCGTCTTATCAAATCTGAGGTTGATGATTGGTTTATCCACAAACGCTCAATGCGATCTGTGTCTAGACTAATTAAGTTGTCGGGTTTAATCAAATGTTTTGCCAGTTTTGGGTCCTGTATGGCTGAGCAGAGTCTACCAGGACAAAACTGAGCGTATTAACACTGCTGGTAAATCAGAGGTTCAACACAGATACAGTCGCACAAACACATTTTTACAGAAAAAACTATTCAGCGGGTCACTGTTTACCTTTTTAAAATGACTCACCGCATATCTTGCAGCATCAGTGTTCAGTGGGAGTATATCTGAGTGGCTAAGAATAGCTCCATTGACATATTTATGCAGCTTGCATTGACACGAACGGTGCAAAAATATATTTTAGAGACTCATGTCTTGTTTATATTTTCCCGTTAGCCTGAATTTTTTCATCTTTTTTTGGCTTGTGCACTACCATTCATACGTTAAGTTTTGTGTTGGGGTTATTACACTTTAAAAGAACTGTTTTTCTATTTAGGTCTTAAGATCAGTTTTAACAAATGTAAGGCCATACAAATACTAATATATCTTAAACGGTACAAGAAGCACTCATAATGCATGCACTCATAACTTTTGAAGGGTAGTTAGTAGACAGTATATAAACTGTAAATCAGTGGGGTCCAGTTTTGTTTCTAGAAGGCTGCTAATTAAGAACATCTCAACCTAACTAATCAAGTTCTTCAGGACTACTAGAAAATCCCAGGCATGTGTGTCAGAGCAAATTGGAGTTGAACTTTGCAGGAAAGTGGCCCTCCAGTGAGCTCAGGCCATCTCTGATGTTTAATTATGCATGCTCAATTTCATGACTTTTTACATTTAGTTCATCTTTAAGAACCCCAATACTTTAATAATGTAATATTTAGCATATCTCAAAATGAGTATCTGTTTTCATACTGTATATTATAACGATGCTTTGCCTGAATTCAGCATTTAAAAGAATTCATTTCAACAAAACAGTATAGTATTTAATATCAGCCATTTAACGCTTGCATCATGAAAATACTTACAGACTAGAATTTAAATACTGGAGCATCCCTGAAGTCGTGTGATCCATAACTAGTTGGTGTAAACCCAGTGTGGCAGAACTAATCTAGTTGGTGCAACCCCCTAGGATGTGATAGAGTAGGTGTGGTTCTGTTCTCTATCTTCTTTTTTCATCTCTCCCAGGAGTTTTGTACTGCATCAGGTTCTGTCCTAGCTTCTCGCTCCGCTCCCAAAATAGCGACAAGGAGAAAACAGGAAAATGTGTCAAGGTTACAGCTCACCCCCTCCCCTGCGAGATTAGCAAACGTGACTCTACTCCACTTTTAGAAGATGTGATGAAGCATTCACAGCAGAAACAGAGCAGAGAAATTAAACGCTTGAGCTCCAGATGAGATTTAACCTGGTTTCTGAGGAATTACAAAAGGGAAAGGAACTGTGCACTCTCATCAGCACTCTCAGTGTCTTTTTGTCAAGTAGTATTAGCAAAAGGTTTAGGTGGTTAGCACGGCCCATTTAGGAACTGCTGGTGCTTTGGATGTAGATAGAGTGTTATGACACGAATAGCACCTCGCAAATGTTCTGGGTGAGATGAATGGATCATATTTTGCTCAAGGTGTGGCGATAATGGAGTCTACAGACGTGTGATGCTAGCTCCTCGTGTGGTCTTGAGGCTCAAATTCCCGCCACAATTGTTTTTCTCTGAAAAGCGAGCCAAGGGAGCGTAGCTGTATTCCTGCGGCCAGCCTGTGTGGAAAAGTTACAACTGTCAGCCGGATTTATTTTTGATTTGGGCTTTTGTGTCGTCTTTGGGAATTACTAGCTGCTTTTGCTTCAGTCGCAGCTACTTTTTTAACTTGACGACGCTTTGTTTTGGAGAGGTGACATTTATTCTCGGTTAGGAAATATACAAAGAAACTAGTGAAGTCTGATTTCCCAGTGGTCCCTCTGTGTCAGTCTCTTCCCTGATCTCCCGCTTTCCTTCTCTGACTCTCGCTTTTGTGTTTTGTGTGCCGATGTTAACCATCGTCTCCCTCTGGAAATGGCGGCCCATTGGTTCTCCTGGGTCACAATGAGTTGCCCGCACTAGTAATGACATTTTCAGGGCTGTTGTTCTTTTATGACCACATGTATTTTGGAGTTCTGGGGCTTTGGGATTTGAACTTCTCCAGCTGATGATAGTCTACAATAGTCTCTGTTATCCTGCTCTGAAAAGAACTCTACTATTTAACTTTTCACGCTTGAGGAGCAGAAATAATCGAGGACATTATTTATTTATTCTGTGAATGGGATAAAACGCACACAGTTTTAGCCATGTACATAAGAAGACAGTGTGCTGTGTGCAAAAGCAACAGAGGCTTACAGTAATGACTTTCTCCTAAACTGCTTCATGTGTCTAGCGAATGGGGTTTGGATGGATATCAAAATATCAAAATGTTGGCTTTGGTGAAAAACAAGCCGCTGCTATATTAATAAATAACAATAATAAATTAACATTATTGATTAATTTATCTCAAACATGAGACATTTTCACATCAGGCAGGAGAAATAATATTATTCTATTATAATATAATTAATATAAATAATAGGAATATATATATATATATATATATAGATATAGATATATTAATGCTGTCAAATTATTAATTGTGATTAATCATATCCACAAGAAATGTTTTTGTTCAAATAATGTATATGTACAGTTCTGTGCAAAAGTCTTAGGCCACTAGTATTTTCATCTACAAAAAAGTCGGTTATTTCTAACTTTTTTGCATGTCAGTTGGAAATATCAGTTTACATTTCCAAACATTATTTTTGTCATTGATTGTAATAAAGCAGTGAGATTATTGTCTGCACAAGGAGTCTGACAACAGCCAGTGCTCCACACAGAGATCTGATCTGATCATCATCCAGTCTGTCAGGAATGACATGAAGTTACAGAACAAACCAAGACAGACTAAATCCAGAAGAACTGGGACAACATCTCCAAGATGCTTGAAAAAAACCTTCATGGAAAGCTCCAGTACTGTTCAAAGATTTAGACACTCGTGGAAAAATGCTGTAAAATCAAAAATAATGCCATAAATAGATTGAATTTATCAATTAACTTCTATTAACTAAATCAAATAAATATTTGGTATTACAGCTTTTGGTAAAACAGCTTCTGTTCCAAGGTACACTTGCCCACAGTTTTTCATCTGAAGCATCTTGGAGACGTTGCCCCAGTTCCTCTGGATTGAGTCTGTCTCAGTTTGTTCTGTTACTTCATGTCATTCCAGACAGACTGAATGATGATCAGATCAGATCTCTGTGTGGAGCACTGGCTGTTACATATTTGGATGTTGACATTTCCCAGTTTTGTCTAATTAAGTATTCTGTTCAGGTGTATGTATTTAGGTGGATTGTCTCACTGCATTATTACAATTAATGACAAAACTAATGTTTGAAAATGTAAACTGATATTTCCAACTGACACCCTAGATAGAAATAGATGGATAGAAATAACCGACTTAAAACCATTTCTGTTGGTGAAAATACTAGTGGCCTCAAGAGAGAGAGAGAGAGAAAAATACATGAAATTTATCATCAGTTATTAATCTTTTATTTAATTCAAAATTCCTTAATAGTAAATAGCCCAATTAATTCATGTAACATCATGGGTTCTACCGTAAGTTTACCGAGCTCAGAGAATACTTTTTGTGAGCGAAGAACACTGATGACGCATTAACTATTTGGACTATTTTATCAGTGTCCTTGCTTTATTTCTGTGCCTTGACTGTGATCGTTCTCTTGCTGTCTATGTAATATCTTACTTTGTGTTCAGAAGATGAACAAAGGTCTTAGGGGTTTAGAATGAAATGAGGGTGAGTAATTAATTACAGAATTTTCATTTTTGGGTGAGCTATCCGTTTAACCTTACTAGCAACATATTCAAAAGCATCAGTACCACAATTTCCTGTTTCTTTTCACACTGGCAGTTTTCATTATCTTAGCACTATCATAAAGCACTTTTTTTGATTCAGTCCATCTTTAAGCAATCATATATTTAGACCACTTGACTGGAGTTCATCTACACGTAGATTACTTCCCTGAAGCGTCAATAAAGTTGCCGGGGCAGAGTTACTCACCCAGTTGAATTGGATGGCTTATTTGTCTAGACTTGTGTAAGCAGAGTCCATATTGTCACTTAGCAACATTAGTTCTCCGAGATGAGAGCAATCTGGTCTGTGGTTAAGGAACTGATCATCGGCATGTGTTTATGGTCCCTGTGAATATATATGGGGAGGGCAGTACTCCCACAGTTGTGATGGAGGAGATTAAGTTGCATTTTGGAATGTTTTAAAGATTTAGGATTATTTGTGCTGCATGTTTGGCTAGCTAGTTTAATCACTGTATCTATTTGTGTAACTTTGTTTTTTGTACAGATACTACTTTTCCCATCACAGAAGAATTAGGCGCATGTACTCTATACTTACTTTTTTTGGACGCCATCCACATACCAAGGTGGGTTTTCGCTTGCTGTGCGGAAACAGCTGCCAAATGCAACATAGAAAATGTGTCAGTTTCCACTATCTTTACGCTATGTTGCTGTCTCTAAAGTATATTTCAGTGCAGCCACGGCAGACAGCAAATTTACTGGAATGCTAATGTAAAATTTGCATTTTTTGTGGTCAGAGAAATGGGCAGCTTATCTGTTCTTACCATGCTTACACAATTGAAATGCATTGTGTAAAAGCACTAGCGATATTCTAAACCCGTTCTCAAATGTCTGTCCACTCCCTCGGCAGTTGTTGTGCTGCTAGAACACTACATAAGGATGCCTTTGAGGGCCTGGACAACAAGACGACTATTGAAAAGCAAGTGGAAAGGACAGTCTTCGTGCAGCTGTTGGCGAGACTGCCGGTGGTGAACATGCCTCCCCTTGTGTTCACATTTTAGCCATTTTAGCTTTTCATTTCTGTTCCTTGACATGGCTGTCACAACACTGTGACACGTTGTCCATTAACAGTCTCACTGGAAAACACAAAGGGTACCTAAGGTCTCAGAAGGACACAATGGCTGAACTTGAAGTGAAAGTTCTATTGTGTACTGGAGTGACACTAGTTAGGACTTAATCCCTTCAAACCCGGCCAACAGTAAGTGCACATGAAGCAAAATCTGTGGGGTCTTAAAGGGATAGTTCACCCATAAATGGAAATTCTTTCAGTGAAGTCTTTTGTTCATCTTCAAAACACAATTCAAGATATTTCTGATGAAATCTGAGCTTTTTGACCCTGCATAGATAGTAACTCAACTATGATGGTTAAGGCCCAGAATGGTAGTAAGGACATTAATAAAATAGTCTGTGGTTCAAGCTTAGTTTGATGAAGCTATGAATACCTTTTGTGAGCAAAGAAAACAAAAATAACCACTTTTTTCAATAATATATTTATTTGTCTCTGTTGCATTTCTGTCAGAAAGCTCTAGGATTTCATCAATAATATCCCAGTTTGCATTTTGAAAAAGGAACAAAAGTCTTACAGGTTTGGTATGACACGAGGGGGAATATTTATTTGCCGAATTTCATTTTTGGGTGTACTATCCCTTTAAGTTCTTAGATTTAGATTCCAATATGTACAATTTGTTTATATGTATATATACAGACCATAGTTATAGTAACATATAACTGAATACTTTGAGTTATGAGTCAAATTTTTGTGCAATAAACTTCTCCTATAGGTCAATATTCAGAGTTGCAACAGTAGCAGGTTTTGTTTGCTGCATCTGTCATTTTTATCAAGATTGTTTTTGCTTTGCATTGCATTGCTTTACATTTACGCTCAGTGAATTTTAGTGTTGTTAGAACAATAATTCATCATTTCCCCAGTCAGGCATGGCAGCCTTTTCATTTGCCAGAAATGTTATCTTCTATCTGATTTTCTCTCTGTGATGTATGGCAAGCCAATGCATACATTTGTTTTCATATATTGTATATTTTTTAAACGCTTGAGGAGTTTTTTATAGTGTCAATACAAGATGTAAAGCTCACTGATAAAGACGCTGAGAGCTCTATTCAGCTTGCAGGAATCATCTCTGGCGTCTGCTTATTCTAGCAGAGTCAAAAGTTTAGGTTGGCTCTGGGTTTCAAGGTTTCCGGGGCTATAAAAAAAATAGACCTAATACTCCAGTTCCTGCTGCGTAACCCAAAAAGATGGACAGAGTTGATGTGCACTTTCCTAGGTGCACTAGGTGAGATTGATGGCATCCTCCTGCTTTGGCTCTGTTTTCAGACTTGTGTCTCGGTAAGAATTCATTTATAAAGGCATCTGAACTTTCTTTGCACCACTGTTAATCAGCATGACTTCAGTCTGATAGGACATATGTGCAGCGCTGTCTGGATGCTAGTGTTCTGATCGCCACAGGAAACTCAGTGGGAAAGGTGTTATATAACCTGGCGGCCACAAAGGGTCACATTAACATCATGTACTCTTCTCCCATGACTTACGCCATTTTAAAGTATCTCAACGTGCCACACAAGCAAGCTTTAACGTATTTAACATACAGTAATCAACCTTGTTTATATCCGGGTGAAAGCACGCGCATGTGCGTAATCTGCAGCTATTTCTCGGTCAGAAGTGTCCCATAAAGCACCAGAGGGACGCTTCAGGATCATATCATGACTGCCACACATACGGTCTGTGAACACTGAGGTCCAGGGGATTCACAGTCTGACTGCTTCCTACCCATTGCTGAAAGCCTGACAGTCATGCTATGAGGAAAGTATGAGGATTTCTTTTCTGGGTGACTGAAGAGGTAGTTACTCCTTTGGCCTTCTCTTAAACACTGGTCCATTTTTGGTGGTCTCAGCGCTTTTGTGCAGCCAGTGTACTGGTAAGACTTACTCTGCACATTTCAAGGACAAGATCTGTAGAGTTCCACTGGTCTGTTTAGATGATAGGGGTCAAAGACCTCTTTTGACAGCACTTTCTAAAGCCTTTGCTGTCTAAAGATGTATGTCAGCCTCAGTTTCCTCAGCATCCCTGTTTTAAAGGGGATGTGTGCTATTTGAATGCAAATAAAATGACTGTTTTCAAGCAGTTTGTCCCAGACACGTCCCCTGTTTGTCATTGATTAGGAAAACAGACTCCTGTCCCAAATTCATATTATAGCCCAATTAACCAGGTATTTTTCTAATTTTCTGCATTTACAAATATAAATACGCATTTATGATTTTTATAAATACAAAGAACTTTAATATATATACATATATTTATATATAAACATATTTATATATACTGTATATACACATTGAAATAAAACCATACAACAAAGATTTTACTTATTTTTAACATATTTATTTTACTATAAGTCATACTTATATATATTTTTATATTTATAAAAATAAACGTAATTATTTATATATTTGTATTAAAATGTATATATTTATAATTGCCAAAAAAATCCATTTGAAAACACATATTTTGTGTTTATTTATTTATTTACATAGTTTATTTGTATATTAATGTTTATACATTTTTACTTATACAAGTGTTTGCATGTGTATAAATATAAGTATATTTTATTATAATGAATTGTAAATTTCACATTTAATTTTTCTATTTATTTATCTAGTCCTTTTTAAATCATTTGAACTTTAAATATTCATAAGCTAAAATGGGAAATTGTGGGCAGAAGACAAAGGAATGGCATGAAAATATTATTAGGCCCAGTTCTGAACCTGTTTCCCCCCTGCACTATTACCATTACATTAAAGTGTGTCTAGACCATGTGTTTTAACCATAGTCTGCAGTTCAGAGCCAACAACCATTTTTTCATCATCATGTTCATTGACAACCTCTATTTGCACAGTTGTACAGTTTGAGATTTTCACAAAGTGCAGTGTTGATCTATTATTTTTGACAGTACTCAAACTCTTAATAGCACTCATAGCACCGGCCCGCTCAGCCACAGAGATGGTCCAATTACTTAAAACAGCGGAAGCTCTATTATAGCTCCTCAATTTGATTGAGTCCAGTTGCCATCTCGCGCATAGTAATAGGTTAGGAGGATTTACCCTTGATAGCTGTAAGTCAATAGGTCCAGTGAACTACAGCTTTTGTTGCCGCCCTCCCGGTTGTTGAGAGTGACAGTAAAGCGTTCTAGCTCATGCTAATCAGGAGTATATTGCTGTGCTCTGCTGTGTGACATGACTGCCCATGTGTCACCCTTCCTCTCTGTACATCGTCACCTTGTCTGAGACTCTTGTTAGCAATTGCAGAGTGATTAATGGGCTAAAATCTTCATCCACTCTGGGGCACCTCATCATTTTAGGCGAGTATAAGGAAAAAAGCCACCAACATGAATAAGTAGTTTTCAGTTAGTTAGTCTAATTATTCCATAAAACCTCTGAGGTTTCAGGGTTGCGTATTAAAGAGAGAGAACTTATTAAAAATTTAAGCTTACTTATCTCAACAGGAGCGACTTGAGCAGAGTGCTTAATTTGCAAGCCTTAATGAGGAAATGATTCGACTCTTGTCACTTAAAGTGCCTGTCAGCCTTCTTAATGGCCTTGTTTTCCGGAGGGCTTGAAGAGGACTCAAATTAAACGATGGAACCATCATGGTTCTTTACCTTTTAATGAAATGGCGATGAGTTGCTTTGCATAACTGGCTTGCATTCTGGGGTTTTATTTTCAGTTCATGCAAAAGACATGTGCATTTGTTGTATAAAAGGAGTATCACATGTGCAAAAGTGCATGACTGCAAGTGCAATATAATAGACTAATACTAATATTAAATAAGATTTCCTTTGTCTGTAGTAAGTCAGTGCCATTTAATGTTGTTTTGGACCCCATTGGCTTTGATTGTATGCATAAAAACATTCTTTTAATTACCACGGAAGAAAGGAAGTCAAGTAAAAGAGGACAGATTTTTTTCATTTTTAGCAGATTGGTTGCTTTAACATTATTACAGTCGTGTAATAATCAGTTGTGGCCTAATGGATAGGGAGTTGGGCTTGTGACCCAGAGGTCGCGGGTTCGAGTCCCAGGTCTGGCAGGGATTGTGGGTGGTGTGAGTGAATTCCCAGCACTCTCCCCACCTTCAATACCACGACTGAGGTGAGACCCTTGAGCAAGGCACCGTTCCCCCAACTGCTCCCCCAACGTGTGTGTGCACGTTGGATGGGTTAAATGCAGAGCTCAAATTCCAAGTCACCATACCTGGCCACAAGTCACTCCACTTCACTTCATTAAACCCTCCAAGATAGTATTACTGCTACTAAATCAACATTTTGCCATATTTTCTTCCTGCATGGTCAGGTTTCCCCATTGGTAAACAGCCATCAAACATGTTCTGTCCTTCCTGACTGTTTATAATTAGTCTGGAACTTGTAACATGCCAGCTCCTCTGTAATGAAATATAGCAGGCAAACACAAAAGGATATTAACTTGTATTGAAATTTTTTATTTGCGGTCTGAAGCCCCCCCCCCCCAGATTTGAGTGACTGACCTCAACATCTGGAAGCTTTTATAAATCTATTTTTCCTTTTTTGTTGTTGTTCAGAAATTGACTGAACTGTAAAAGTGTAAAAGACATCTGAATCTAAGGCATTCTCATGCGGTCTGCCGTGAAGCCGGCTGCATGCGCAGAATCAAATGCAATCATTTTTTTCCCCATAGTCTTTTTGCATCTCCGAGGATATCGTAGGATCAGTAGTCTGTGTTTCGGTTTTTACTGGCTTCTGCTCTGCAGGCCCTCATATTTATTCTTGGAGTGGATCAGAGGAGAAAACATCTGTGAGTCATTGAGACAAAATCGAGAGAGCCCTTTAAGTCCTTTAGACATTACACACACCATAGCTTCTGCTTTACTGCAGGAGCACGGATTTAAATATAGGCTAGTTCGTCCCAAGCTGATGCTAATGACCCTGATATTTTTCGAAAAGCTACAACCATTGTGGAATGGAAATGATTACCCTATTTTGCAAGGATGATTTCTGATTTTCTGAAACCAGAGCTTGTTGACAAGTGCTATTTAAGGGAGGTGTAGAGCCATCCTAGAAGAAAAAGTTTTGACTTGACTTGAGTAGGCCACAATAGCTCGCCGAATACTCAAAACATTAGCTCATCCTCATGATGTTTCAGACCTAAATGGCATTCTTTGCTTTGTTTGAATATGATTTTTTAAATATATATTCATATGTGATTCTGTCAAGCACAAAAACTAGCTAAAAAGCATTATAAAATAAAAGTATTATAAAAGCCACCCGTTTGAATCATAAGCAAAGCTTGAACAGTGACAAACAGGCCAAATATGGAAGTTGTTGTTATTGAATATAATTCTTTCTCCTATAGGCCACAAATAAAATGTGAGACCAATGGCATTTAGTTACACAATGCACACAAAAGCCAATGATTTTAGATGTTAATTGTGTCAGATAACATCATGGTTGTAGTCCATGCATCTTTTGTTACTAATTTCAAAGCTCCAGAGAGAAAGGTAATCAATGAATAATGTTGAAACGGAATACATTTCAGTCATATCGACCACTTTTGGTGCCTTTTTGTAATTTTTGAGCTTGACAGACCCAGTCCCAATTTACTTTCATTATACTGAAAAGAGCTCGGATATTCCTGGATATTCCAACTTTCGTGTTTCGCAGAACAGAGGGAGTCATTCAGGTATGGAACAAGCGAATTAATTTTGAGAATTTGCAGTGTGAGCTTATTTGGTGTCAAATCGTGTCTCAGCAGAAATTACTGTCCGACAAGTGACCTTACTGCATTACTGAAGATTTCACACACATCCCTCCAGAGGATTATAGACATCAGGAAAATCTAAAGTTTGGTTTTAGATTGCAAAAACAGCACTTTTTATCCTCTATATTTTGTAAGGGTCATCTGTGCCATTTGGGAGCACAAGTTTCAGCCCCAAAGTCCCTTTATAGACTTTCAAATGAGTTTCCTAAAACTGTGACTGAAAAAGCTTTTATTGAAAATGCGCAAAATAGGTCTAAATTTGCCTCAGAAGAGTAACTTGTCACCAGAAATGTAATAACCTTTACTCTATTACGGCAGAGCAAATATTGGTGATCTTCAGGCCTGTTTTTGTTTAATACTACGCAATGTTTTTTTCGCCCTACTGGGACAAATGGCATAAAGCAGTCTCTTTTAGGCACTCTGAAGCAAAGCGTGACAGGAGTCGAGGATGTTATCACACAAAGCCCTGAACACCGTTCCATAATACATGACATCTGTCTGATGGCAATCACAGGCATCCCTGTCTCAACACAGGCACAGGCAGTCCACTTTTGTTTTTTGTATGATAAAACACAATCAGCCAATCTTTATATGCTTACTGTGGGAAATTGATAAAAGCCCACTGAACGCAGTTCGATTTTTGGCACAATTTTGCCCCCTTGCTCACCAATGACCAATTAAGCGTCATTTGTCTTAGTCTCCAACGGATTCCTGACAGCAAATTTTGGACTGTCTGCCTTGGCTTTTACCCAAGATCTCACTGGGATCATATCATACAATCTGTTAAGCAACAGTCTTGAAAGACAGAAAAAAACCACACAGTGTACACCCGGCTAAAATCCGACATGAACTCCCTCCCGTAGGCTAGCAGCAGGGTGTTGTGCATGTTTGTTCCATCCTTTTGTAATACAGTCTTCTCTCTTTCTGTTGACTTAAATTGCGTCAGTGTAGACCAAGTTCTTCAACTAAACAACCTTTAGAAGAGCGGTGAGCATGTTTGCTTTCATCCACCGAAGAAACAAACGTTCTATTTCGCTCCTACCAAAATATATAGCACATTTGAAAATGCTGTTATTTGTGTTCTCAAGTCTCGCACATGATTTAAAGCACATGCTAACCTAGGATTTTTATGTTTTGAAGAAAGTCAATGGGGTCCAAAACAACACGGGATCCTAAAGACTTTCAATGTATTCATAAAAACACACAACAGCCTTTTCTGTGTCTAACAGGTTTGGAACAACAATAGGGTAAGTAAATGATTTTTCAGTAAACTATGAATATGAGAATAAGCAGCGCAATTGAGAATTAAGTAAAGATGTGACATTGCCTTGTAAGCCTGATTGGACTTTAATAAGTTCGATTGATGGTCTGTTTAGGTGCCTGATGTTATTGTGGATAACTTTTTCAAGGATCATTGACCTCTCGTAGAGTATTTATCAATTGCAAAGTGACCAGATCTGCCCATATCTGCATAATCCGAAGATAAACATTTATTATGACAGGAATATTGGAGTGTGAGAAGGATTTTAACTAAGATAAGTAAGACAGAGTGTGTCCATTAAGCCGCTGGCAGTCTGTTGAATATATTGTTTTGGGTAAGTGACTTGAAGGATTAAATTCATCGGCACAGGCCTGTTTAAAGAACCTCCATTACCCTTATCTAAGAGGAACGATTGCACTGTCTTTTAAAATGATTTAATAGAGCAATGCTTATTGGACGACGGCAGGGAGATAATGATTAAAAGTTTCAGATTATGAATGCAAAAAAGCCCTCTTTAATTAACTTAATCAAAAAGAGGATAGCTTTGCCTCTGTAAAGTTTGTCTTCAAACACTCGTTCATTTTCCCTGTACAAGGGGACTTTTGTGTTAATAAAAGTGGACATATTTCATAAAATCATTTATTTTTTGCTTTGGCATTCATGAACTTTTTATTTTGGCACCCGTAGTTCATTAATTATTAAGATGCCTGAGCACCAACATGCCACAGTTCTATCAAAAGCACTCTGGACTGAAATCAGAAGAGCACCACCGATATCTTGCTGTCCTTTTCCCCTGGTTATTTACAGAGCTGATTATTAATCGTGATAACTAATTAGCAACTCTCTCCCGTCTTGTTTCTCTGAAATCTGGCTTCTTGTGCGGTGTCAGACCTCCAAATGAGGTCGGCTAAAGCAGAAGGGCATGTTCAGCTCTTTATTGACTGCTGATTTAAAAGAACAAGATTATCCACTACAGAGATTTGACCCGCACCAGCAGCGGACCCCGCGAAATCTGTCCAGAGTTTCTCACAGAGAAAGGTTGGAGTCAAAAGAACTCGGCCTGTTTGTTCTCACAATATAAAGTGGAGAGTAATTAGATAATTAGAAACGGTTCTAAGAGCAAAATGTTGCTGTTTTGTGCGCCTGGTCATTGGAAGAGCTGGCACTGCTTCAAAACAGCGTCTGATGCAAACAGAGGGGAAGTTTACAGAGTATGGTGTGCGGGTACAGATCGCTTTTGTTGACATCAAAAACTGTGTTTTATTTCAGATTTACAGGCCGCACGTTCATGGAGCTCTCATAAAACACTGCCACTGCGGTTTTCATTGTTTGCTGTTTCAATAAACCTGCTGGTTCTGTGTGATATGAGCGTTGTGGTATTGCTATGGCACAGCAGCTATTCTGTTTATTCCTTGTAGGTTGGCTAAAATGGCATTAATGGTGTATTTTATAGTGGCTTTGGAGTCTAGCAGCTTTGAATCGTATTTTTCACAGATGCTACACCTGTGAAGTATTTTTCTCCCTACTTAGATTTTTCTGCCAAAATCTCAGTTTTCCCAGGCTCTTCTTCTTAGAGACAAATAATCACCTAGACTCCTGACATGCGCCATGATTCAGTCCTTACTGTTGGAGAAGCTACTATGAAACTGAGGTTTGCAAAGCTAGAAGATAGTCATTACTCACAACTGATCTTTGGAAAAAGTTGCTACATTCTTTTACCAAAGAATCTACTGGACATCCATTTCTTTGACCGGAATCGTTACCAGCTTTCAAACATGGCGTGTACCGAGAAGCAACAATCGTTCGACTCTGCTGTTGCAGCTGTTTTGAGAAATTTTCATG
>JAUMHQ010000033.1:2447233-2478653 GCA_032361165.1 Enteromius paludinosus | reverse complement strand
TCCGAATGACTATAGCAATGCACGCATACAGAGCGCGTGATCCAGCTCCCAACCCAACTTTGTGAATAGATTAACGACGATAAGAGTCTCGCATAAATGCAGCACGTTAACGCCGATAACGGCCCACCACTAATATATATATATATTTATTCTCTTCATAATCCACATTGTGCACTTCACTCTCTCTCTTTGTTGTTAATCCAATCTAGACTGCACCCTGCTCTGTAGCAGCATAATCACTGTTACACAGTAATGAATAGGTTGGAATCCAGCCTTATATGTTGGACTTGGTCCAGAGCTATAGAGGTTCTTGTTTTCGACTGTGTTTTTTACCACAGGTTGAAACACGGCGATGTAGTCGCCCTCATTGTAAGATGCCACCTGAAAGCACCTGCCAAGAGCAGGAACAAACAGCGGCACTGAGCCAGACGAGTGCTGATGTGTCATGAACACAAGCCTGTCTGAGAGCCACGCGGCCTGACGCTGCCTCTGCTGGATGTCACATTTGATAAAAATGTGTTTTAAGCCACTTGCCATCAGCTGCCTCTTTCAGTTGGCGACTAACCTCGCACAGAGCAGGAACAGTGTTTTTTATGAACAGTATCAGTATTCATTCAAATGCACCTAAAAAGTAGCGAGCTCTCTAAGCTGCGTGTATACGTCTAAAACGAGGGATACATACAGTAAGGTTGCTCTGAAAATGCAAGTGTTATTATCCCATCCCACCCCTTAAAGCATTACGTTTGCTGAAATTATAGTCATTTGTTAAAGCAAAAAAAAACTGATCTATATTTTTGTGAGGTTTTTCTGGACCAAACGCTTAGTAGCACAGTGACATATTGATCTCACATTTTCACAAAGCTCACAGACACATTTCCCCATGGCAGATGCCTGTGGGTGTCTGGCAGCCATGTTATCAAGCACTTTCAGCAGCGAGAGCTCTCTAATTGGTATGGACATTTTAATTTGGCTCGTGACAGAACGTGAAGGCTATGGCGTGGTCATAGGAGCTGTCACTGTCCTTACTGTGCTCTCTGCCAGTGATGCACTTACGTAATGAACACTTGTGTACTATATAATATCACAAAGCAGTGAAGTCTGTAGGCCTGTGGGACTATAACAAACGAGGCAGATCAAAATCATTTGACAGAAGGGTGACTGTTTGAAAGAAGACGATTCTGCCGATGCACACACATCTGTTTATATATTGCACTCAGCCCAAAATTATAAATTGAAATCAAAAACATGCAGTGAATCATTCCAAAAGAGATAAAAATTATTTCAAATATAATAATTTCATGTTTTTATGGGCACTTAAAGACTGCAAACAAGATAAAGAAAGATTCCGTAAAATACATATAAAGGACTGCAACTTCTCTAGACCACATTTTTTTTATTGACATATATATATATATATATATATATATATTTTTTTTTTTATAAATATTTCCAACATATTTAATACATTTATGGATTATGGATTAATATGTGTTTATGTTTTACATTAATGTATTTTACATTTATTAAAATAATTAATATTTTATTTTTATTGCATATTCATAATTTTTTTATTTTTAGTAGTGCTGGAGAATGATTAATCGTGATTAATCGCATCGCATTTCTGAACATGTTATATGTGTGTGTACTGTGAATATTTATTATATATTTATTTATACACACACATATATATTATATATTTAATAAAATAAGTTATGTTTATATATTAAATATATTTACTTTCAAAATATATACTGTATGTTCGTGTCTTTATATACATATGATAAAAAAACAGTACACAAACCTAGATTATATTTTTAGATTTATTTAGTTAGGCTTTCAGTTAGGCTTTTTTTTTTTTTACAGCCAATTGCATACGGTGGCTTGTTTTTGCACTCCAGTCGTTCTCCATTAATTGTAAGAACTCTAAGAGTCCTAATTAATACATTACACCAAGGTAAATACATTAAATACATTATTATCAATAATGATAATGATTTACCCTAAGTGCAGCTTTACCGGTTTGGTAGATTAACCTTGTTTTAATTCAGACAACTCAGCAACTAGGCCTAGTTGACTTTAAAAACATGTCATTTTGCACATACCTGGTCTATATTTTACTCGCTCTACCTTGACAAAGCTCAAAAATTAAAGGGGCCTTCGGGTCGTCGTCGTAGCCTACACTCATCTCCTCTGATGACTATTATTCTAACCGTCCTCTGTGGAACTACCAAATGGTCTTGCTGAATACAAATAGAGAAATTTTGAAGAGAGCTACAAATAGTTGACTTAAATGTCAATGCAGCCTGGTTCTCTAATTTGGTGTGTCAAAAGGATCGCAGTAGGTTGTGTAGAACGTCAGAGAGAGTGAAGGACGAGAATATTTAATGGCTCTGTCTGCTCGCTGAAACATCCGCAGCGCTGACATCCATCTATTTTTACAAGCTGTCCTCCAATTGGCCGCTGGGGGCCCAGTATCGGCTGGTTGTGACTTGTGCTAGTGTATGCCATATGTCGAGCAGTTTTTGGAAGCAGGGCGGCCTCTTTATAGCGAGCGGAGCTAATGACTCTTCTCCCTCACGGCGTGACACTTTCAGACATTTATTGCGGCCCTTTTCCCGCCCTTTCATAACCTGCCCTAGCTCAGCTGCCATTGAGAGCCCAGAGCTGGAGGTCAGACATGTTCAGAGTCTGCGGTGTCTGCAAAACACAGCCTCACTGACATATATAAGCAGAGCTCTGGTTCAAAGACGACCACACTCGTGTTCCCAAAAAACAAGAACCATATAGTCCTACCCCCAAAATTACACAACAGCCCACAATTACAACCCTGAGAAAGGCCGAGTTTTAAAAAGAATGATGGGCGGAGTACTGCATGAGGGAAGGAGTCCAGTAAAATCCGCTTGAGTCACGGATTTCACTAGCAACGATTTGGCTTTCATCTCCGTGCCGTTTTTAGATCATGTTATTACCCGGGCAGTTCATAAGTTGCGCTCGCAAGAAGACTGGCTCGAAGGAAATTAATATTCACCACAAGGTTTTGTTGCATGTGACCACACAAGAATATAAACAGCTTGCGCCTTTTCCGTACGGCTGCCATTGGTGTCTCAGAAATGAAATTAATTCTAATAAAGATGTGATTTATCGGGCCATTTGATGTTGTGGTATCCATTTCACAACGTGGAACAGGATTCCTAAGTACAGAATGTGATTAAGTGGTGTGGGGATAAAAAATAATTGTTTTACACATGGAGTATTAATATCTCAGCTTTAGCTCCGCCAGTGTTTTAATCTTCTTCCCTTTATAATATACTTAATGTAAGCCATGCACCGCCACTAACATAATGCACTGTACATGATTGTGTAGCTTAAGATAGGCAGACATCCCAGACCTCCACTATATTCGACATTAGCATGTATTTTTGGATTGGCAGTCGGTTAAAATTCGATCATATTAGAAGCCAGATGTAAATGCACCGAAACAACATTCGATTACATAGTGCAAATAATTAGCCAATATTTAAGACAAATACTATTATTTGTGACGCTGATGAATTGGATGATAAGTTACTTACTTTATTGTAAAATATAAATGAAAACTCTTTTGTGGCTCACATTTCTCTCATTATCTGTTTTCATGGGTTGATTTTGTACTTTGTATTTATTTTATAGCATCTAACATAATTTTCTGTGAATATTACAATATGGTAAATTAACACAATATTTTTGAAACAATATTTCTTGGAATAGGCTGTTTTTTCTGGCTTAATTAATTGTAGGTGTACAATAATGCTGACTGAGTGCTTTGTTTGCTCCCTAATTTTGGTGTTGTTTACTCACACACACACACACACACACACACACACACACACACACACACATATATTTAGTCTCTATGTACAGTAAGAGACGTTTTTCATTTTGCATGAAGTGCAATCGGATCTTTATCCTGTTTGACTGTTTGAGCCGTTTATACCCTGACCAGAAACACTGAATTGTGTCGCTGCCTTTAAATAGCTGCGGTTCAGCCTATTCCTGGCGTGTCTGGGGCTATAAGTTTAAGCCTGTAGCAAGACCTGTTCAACCAGCCTTTATATTGTAGCAGCATGTCAAATTATTCTCTCTAAACTCTCCACTCTCTTAGTTTTGTAATAAATGGTGTTTTCCCCCCCGATGTTATTATTTGGGGGAAATGCTTTCCCTGGATGCACACGTGGATATTTTTCAGTTCTAATAGGTTTTTCCTTTTTAAACACTGACAGCAGACTTGATGACAGCACAGCACAGATGACTGATTTTCACCGCCGCCATTTTTTCAGCGTAATCATATATGCACATGTTTAATGCGTTTTTAACTAGAGGCCAGCTCGATACGAGAGGTGGAGAGATTGGTTTCGAACATACGTGGTGGTGCACACCAAAGAGAGTGCAGCTTGGTTTAATTGCATCAAGGCTTTTATCGGACTAATAGAAAGCAGCTGCCTACAGGCTTGACAGGCAGAAAACTGTTTGACATTAACTGCTTGGTTGCCTGACATGGAAAGCTCAGACTGCTACGGGCTAGGTTATTCAGCACAGAGCATTACTCCGGAAAGATCTCCAGAACAGCACCCAAAGAAAGCTGGAAGTTTTTAGTGCTTTATGTGTCACTGCGTGAGAATTTTCAATGCTAAAATCCCAGTTATAAAAAAACAAAAATTACATTCTGTCATCATTGACTCAACTTCATGTTGTTTAAAAGCTGTATGACTTGCTTTCTTCCTGGAGCACAAAGGATTTTGAAAAAATATTTTTTTCTAGAACATGCAAAGAATGGGTTCAGTGTCGTTTTGGACCCCAGTGACTTTCACTGTATGGACAAAAGCATCCATACATGAATCTTGTGAGAACCAGTTTTTATTTTATTAGTGTGAAGGACATTTGAATAATCTAAAGAAGCTTATTCCACTATAAAGTACAATTCACACCACACCAACAGACCAATGCCGAACAAGTAAAATAATTTTACTTCTCAAACATCCCAACATGTTCATTTGGCTGACCAATGGTAACAGACTTCAACAGTGTAATATCATGATCAGACGAAACCAGGTTTACCAGCTATTTTTTTTTGGCCTTTGTGCATTTGCTTGAAGATGGTCTGAGCTTGTTTTTCAGCACTTGTGTATTCTATTGATGGTTGATGTAAACATATGGTTCCTCTGAACAGCTCTTGAAAGTGACTGAGGTGTTTGGGATCTGTCATCAAAGATTAGCACTTTCAGTAATGGTTTGAGAGGCCTTTACTCTCCTCAATCAGAATACAACCTGTCAATGAAGGGCTGGATGCCTCGGCAAACACCCAAATAAAGCTACACATATGAAAGAGATGGAGGAATCGAAGGAGAATGAGGTTGATGCTGGAGGTCCTGAGGGGTCTGTAGCCATATGGCTCGGGCTAGGTAATAGTAGAGATCAATGTGTTGAAGGAGAGTCTGTTCTGCCATTTTGCACAGTGCTGAGAGGAAGTGGGAGAGACCGCCTCATCCATCACAGCTCTCCCCTCCACATCTAATCAGATCCCCCCGTCCCAGTCCTGCTGAAACTCAATTACACTTCTGACAGAGGCTTTTACTGCTTTTCTCACACTCCCCTGCTTTGCTTTTGTCTGCTTCTGAAACACTATCCTTTACCGTAATGTTTATTCATGCATTTATCGATACTTTGATCCATTAGGCCTCGGGTCTGCACCTTCACCCCCTCTTTTATGGTACTGTCATAAATGGATTAGCCATTAGCGCCTTACAGACAGTAGAGTGAGAAAGATAGCATTACACTATATCCTAAGTAAGCGCAGCGCGTTAAACAAGCAACACAATCTAGCTTGTTCCTCAAAATATACAGATATAGGCAACTGCAAATTAACATTTTGCCAGTCACTTGATTTCTATTTCTGCAATGTCACATGGGTTAGCCCCACCCATTATTAAATCTCATTGGTCATAAGCTCATAAGCTAATTATGCTATGTGGTGGGTTTTGATTTTGTAAAATGTAAGAACCATTATCAGCGTTACAGGACGTTACTTACAAATAAAGGCCTTTTTTTGTTTTGTTAGTATTTAACTTGCAGTACTAAGCTACATTTATCTTCTTTTCAAAGTAATTTTGTTTAAAGACCTGAAACCTCAGTGAAGACATTGTTTTAGGGGACAAAGAAACAGAAGTTTGTGGTTACTAATTGTCAGAGTGACCGTGGCAGGCTATAAATTTAAATTTGAAGTCAAAACCAGACCTGAATTGAGCTTTTCAAAGCCTCTCATCAACAAACCACAACATAAAACCAAAGTGTGCAGAATCTGTGAAGTCAAACAATGGAGAATAAGACGTCAACACATCTGAATACACATGTAATGAAAGTAGTGTTGACGGATACAGGATTGGTCTTACCAAACTAATTCTTTGTATTTAAGATATTTTGTATCTTTTAGTGGCTAAAATGGTGCCAACTGTATTTCTCTGAGTCAGTAACAATGCTTTTATGTGGAAATGGAGCTATTGGATAAACAAGAAAAACTCCCCAAAGTAGAAAATCATTCTCACTTTAATTTTCACCCTACATCAAGTTGCCTTATTTTAATAGTCTCAATTAATCTCTCGAAAGGTAATCCACCAACGACTGTCAGCACTCGCCAAACCCTCTTATTGAAGAAGAATGTTTCGCATGACTTCCATTGACTTTGTTCCATTAATACTCACAGGGAGCAAATGCGTTTTTAAAACAGGAGTTTATTTATTTCCGATGCCATGAATAGAGCTGGAGCTCAGGGTGGGAAGGCATTTGCATGGAGCGAGATTAGGTTAAGCCACAGAATTGCGTTCGCGAAGAAAGACTGAAAGCTGTTCGACTTCTGAGTGAGATTTCATTAGCGTGATTCACTCTCGCCACATCACAGGCTGAGAATCCGACAAAATAGAGAACTTTCAGAGGGTTCAAAATACAGGTTCTCAAATGAGATGCCTGCAAACATGCAATTAGACATTCAGCTTTCAAAAGGACAGAATAAACCAGAATAATGTGAAACCTAGAGCACCTTCCTTCTTTAAACCTGCAAGGAGAAAAGCCTAGAATAAACGATTACCTCATTCTGCTCTCTGTGGTTTCAGTGAGAATTTGCTAATGTGTAAAGCAGACGTTCAATAATGAAAGAATGACTATTTGAGGATGTATATTAGACGTTTTTCATATGCTGAGTACATTTCAGGGACATGGTTTTGGCAGGTGCAGCAATTTTAGAAGTAGATTGTGCGTATCGAGCATGCAGATAATTTAAAGCACAAAACAGTAGAACATTCCTTCATCCTGACCCATTCCACTCCTCTGAGAACACATGGATCACTTTCCTGGATGTGGCCCAACAAATACACATCGGCCTATTTTAGCATCGAAGTTCCACTGACTGTGGTCATCTGCATTGTGTTTTTTTCCAGCTGTGGTCTTGACTGTGGCACTGTGTCAGTTTTCCTACTCTTGTGCACGGTTAAAACATTCTAGTGCTCTTTTTTTATTGTCTTTTTTTTGGCTAAGAGAACAAAGAACAGAAATCTCGAATTACGGACCTTAAGGTAACCCAAGCGGCTGTTTCCTCACAGAGGTTTTTTGTGTCTAAAGAAATTATACAAATACAAAGGCAACCTGTTATCTGGGAGAATTGTAAATTCTGTGGTTGACTGAGTGCTGCATGTAAATTACTGTTTTTCTTTTTATAAATAAAACTGAGTTTTATAACAACAACAAATATGTGGACAGGTGTCAAAAATGACACTCACTAAGCACCAGTTAAAGGAAAATTTGGCTTTGGGGAGTAAAATATTATTTGGCTTGTTATTTTGTGTTTTTTTTTTTCACCAGACAGTGAAAAAATTGTCCTTACTGTCTTGTAATGATGGAAACTTGTGCATTTAAATACAGAGTTCTCCTCTTCTGATCTTTCTGTCATAAAGACGTGAGCCATCACGCAGCTGTCAAGACTTATTCATCTTCTAAAAGCATTTAACCTACCTCTGAGGAAATTTTACCATCAAAAATTTATCTGAGATAAGTAACTTTTTTTTATAGTGGTGAACCAATAAGCCACTATAGTTAGTGTATTAGTGTTTATGAGAGGTGATGTTTCACATAGATGCAAGTGACGTGGATCTTTGTTACTGATGTGCAAGAAATAACAGCATATGGCTTGGAAAATTTCTCAATTCGCTTGTTAAAAAGATGTTAAAAAGAAAAATATATTAATTTTATTGGTCCGAGTACAGACACTTGTGCCACTCCATTAATGAGATACAATTCCTACCAGAAACTTGGGAGACATTACCTCAGTTGGATCCCTCATCAATGACTTAAAACCGATTGGTGGGTTTTAGTGCAGAACTAATCTAATAAAATGTCATGTAAGTGCATTATTGACCCCTGACCATTTTACCAATTTTTACTGTCTCTGACCAGAACACCACAGTCAATCTAATTACAGAGGAAGCATAATGGACTTGCATGCAGGGATTACCGCTTTAACACAATCAGCAGTATGGATTACCATTTCTACATCTGTGCATCTTTGAAACGTTAAACTGAAAGGAACTGGATCTACCAGCATTTAAATTACCATTGAATTGCGTCAAGGCGTCCAGTCACTCTAATGTGAGCCATACTTGCCGGTAAAGAGGTCAATTCAATATTTCTCAGTGACTCGCTGGATGTAGAGTAGTCCAGTCACTTTTCTGAACATGGCACGCATTGATCTGCTGTTGTGTGCACTTCTTTTGAGGAATTGCTTGGCGTTAGTTAGGTTTTAGTCGAGCGATGATTAAGCATGAGTACAAACTATTTTCTTGTCCTCATTCGCTCTTCTCTAAGATGGGTCTTTCATATTTATTAACGTGGGAGGTTGAACTGTTACCCTTAAATGCACAGGCATCACCGATTAATCCCAGCCTCTGGCTGTTTTGCTGCAATATGAAATACAGCCGAATCCAGAATTAGCCTTTCACCAAAACTCCCTTATTTGCACTCCTCTTTTTACCCATAAATCTGTAGGCTGAGAGAATCTATAGTGTCCACTTTTTTCCCCATATGCATCCCTCTCTTTTATTTCCTGCTTTTTTCTTCTCGTATCTGGACAGCTGTATGCAGCTGGTCTCTTTGTGCTTTTGCTAAGCCTAAGACGTTAGTCTACAGAGAGTCAGATGGACCCTCATATCCAGCCAGCTGTCAGACACATTGCTCAGGCTATTGAGGGATATAAAGGCAGAAACTGAAGCCTTTGGAGAGTATAGCAGTCTCAGCAACCTTATGAGGCCAGGGTGCAGACACTTAAAAAAAAAAAAAAACCAAAAGGCATGTACACATTTTCATAGCACAAGTTATCTTTGAAGGTAAAAGTCAATGATGGAAGAAAAAGGATATATTTATATATCTTGAAAGTTTTTTTTAATGGCTGTTTTTATCTAATGTTCTTTTGAACATTTGTACACAAAGGTTTTTCATACTCCATTCGTGAAATTACTGTGTTTGTTGAACTTCATATTTGATTTATAGATAAACTATAGTCATTTATTATTGTCAAAGTCTTTGAATCTCTCACATTATGCTTTACATCACATTGCCTTACCAGTATACAGAATTTTCTAAATGTTATGGTACTTTTTATTGCTGGTATAATGTAGAACATTTGAGTGAGGTTAATGGTTGTTCATATATCCTTGTGATGTAATTGACAGAATTAGATGCTCCCAAATGCTTGTTCAAAACACTTTGCTGTGACTAACATATATTTCATTTAGAGACATTTAGAGCTTGGTTCATAATTAGGGTTTCCCGTGCTTTCTGTCCATTCTTTCTCTCTGTAAATGATTCCGTCTCTTTAAAAGCACAAAGACATGTCTTTATTTATGGGTCCTAGTGGGCTGTTTAACTGAGGCAGTGATGGTAGATCTAACTAGAGAGGGGAGTTAACCATGATTCTCTCTCCCATTAGGCACATGCTGTCTGCTCTCAACAAACTTGAAAGCTGCTGAGTGTCTGGTCAGTTCAGCAAGGCAGAGGAAGTCATATCACACATTTTTCTGTGATTTATTTACACCCCAAAAGATGTCCGATTTCAAGTTAGGCCTTTGCATATTTTATGACCTCACTGCTTTTTATCGGTTAGATTCGGTAGAGATTGAATTGCCCTGGTTTTCCCCTCAGTTTATTACCAAAACAGTATAAAATGACAGGGAAGATATAAAACTTCAGACAATCCCAGTGTGCGTCTCATTGTCATGCTAATGTCTCACATTGTCCAGCTGTGACCCCGCCAATTTTGAGGCTGCCTTGGCAACAGGCTGGAATCCAAAAAACCGTCAGAGAGGATCAATGGAAATGCTGAATGTGCACATTATGTCAAATGTGGCATCATTTAGTATTCCAGACTAAACGTGGATTACCATGAACTGCTTAATGCGGATACAGTATGTTGTGTTGTGTTGTAACAGCATGATCGTGGTAGCCTTTGAACAGTTTTTTTAAAGAGAAAGATATTTTCTGTCTCCCACAGTGCTTATGTTTGTGGAGAAACATTTGCTAATGCTGATATGTTAGTAAACAAAGTGTATTTTCCTAAATATAAAATCTAAGAATAATAAGAAACCACTCACCTAAAAATGATTCATCATTCGCTTTGTCATTACTCTGAAAATCTTGCACATATTGCCACATAAAGACATGTTGCACAATGAATCGATTCTAACTGATTGAATTGTGCCAAGTTTCAATTTGTGGGACTGGGAATTTAGTTTGACTTCTTATTGAATTATTTTTTTGGCTATTTATCATGAACACTTTTTGTCTACTTTTAGTCGACTTGGAACTGAAATGGAATTGCACTTTACTTTTTTTGCGACGTAAAACAGCCTCATATAGTTATTAATTTAATTTAAAATGTACATTAAAATTGTAAATTTACATTAAATAATTTTTTTACTTTTTAATTTAATTTAATTTAATTTAATTTAATTTAATTTAATTTAATTTAATTTAATTTAATTTAAAATGGTTATCATTTCTTGAAAACTGTTCCTTAAAAAACCATAAGCTTCTTGCAATAGTTCCAACTATTCTTACTTTTTTAAATGTGAAAATTTGTTACCTTAGATTTTCCTAGGTATGACAGCTTTGCAGCCCAGATCTACTTGGAAATGGTTTTGATTCGAGCCGTCAGCCAACAGCAGACAGAACACTGAGACTTCGTCTATTTGATCTTTGACTGCGAGGATACCGTTGAGTTTTTTTTATGAGTTTCCGCTGTCGTTTTAACTTTACAGATGTGTGTAGTTACCCCATTTCGGCATCACCCAGATGTGGGTTGTATCACGGAAGAATCCAACTGGAATAAACGTGTCAGGACTAGAGTAGCATGAGGATTTTAGCAGATGACACATGGAAATAAAATATGTGTCTGCTGCTGTGGCCTGGGAAATTGAAATGAGACGTTCCTAATCATTTCTCCAGCGCAGGAGCTGAGCGACCAGCCACTGCGTGGGCCGTTCTGAGTGCTCACCCTACGGGAACCCAGGCATATGAATGAAGTGGCATAGACTGCAGGCTGGTAGTGAGGACTCATGGAGACAGGAAGCCATTCGAAGAGGCTCGAAAACCCAGAGTCTCTTAACATCTGTCTAGACAGCATAAAAATTCCTGAGTGCTAGCCTGATATAAGAGTGTCATCTGGAATACATGCGCACTCCTCATTTAATTGGAATTTGAAGGTACTAGATCTAGAAATAGGCCATTTTTATTGGATAAAATGGAATTGTTCAGTCAGTAATGAAAATTCTTTGATCATTTGGTTCACGATGTTCCAAACCTGTATGACCTTATTTCTGCTCAGGAATACAAAAGGAGAAATTTTGTTTTCCGAGCTCTCTTAGTACAGTTAAAGTGAATTAGGATTTGAACTTTTAAACTTCAAAAATAGGGCAAAAACATCTTGTTCCCCAAATGACTCTTTTAAAATGATAGAATGGTTTTGTGTGACAAAAATGTCTGTAATTGATTCAAATTGCAGTTCTGATGGCTTTCTTTGGCAGAGTTCATTTAAAAAGTAACAATGGCTGGCTTATGAAAAAAAATAGTTTTTTTTTTGTCAGATCTTTTCAATAAAACAGAATCTGACTTTTTAAATTAAGCCATAATACAAGTTGCCCATATGACATTAGAAGACTCTGAAATTTAAGTAATTAAAAGCAGTGAAGGAGCAATGACTGAATTATGAAAAAAATCAATCTAATTTTCAATAGATCTCTTTCAATAGGTCTTTGAAAACATTCTGATGAATGATTCGTTAGCAAAACATATTGATCAGGTTCTTGAGTTCAGTTCACTTACAGAGTTTCAGTGCTCTGTGATTTTTGTTAATAATCTTTCACTCGAATTTCATTCTTGAAGTGATCAGAATACTTGGAATGTAGTGCATCCCACACTTTATTCCTCATTCTTGTAACTGCGTAGAAAAGACCAAGCAGTCTTCAAAATGTCCTTTTGTATTTTGAAACAACATGAGACTAAGTAAATGATGAACCAATTTTAGCTTGTACCGTTATCAGCAGCTCTTTTAGGTAGCAGCTCTTTTGAATTACATTCTGAACATTCTTTCTCCTGCTGCCTTCTAGCCTAGTCAACTTGAATTTGCATCCCTTCTTATAGCCACTGCATTTGCAGTTTGTGTTTTGTCTGTTGTAGTTTGATAGCTATGTTGCGCTGATAGTATCATGGTTAATCATTTACGGCAGAAAACAACGTGTCCTTCCTCCCACTGAAGGACCCAGAGTGCTTGATCCCTAAACCGAGAAATAATTTACATATTTGCAACACACCTACAGTGTAGCACATCGTTCATTTTTCTCTGAAGATAACAGCATGGAGGACTTAGATCGTTACATTCCTCACCCCGAGTTTAAGGTGTCTCCTTCAGGAGGACTTTATCGTACGATAACAAATAAAGAGGTTAGACAGTTCCCAGAAGCACGCAGCATACAATTCTTGACCTTCAAGCCTCGCGGTTTGCCAGCTCGCTGTATTAAGTGAAAGTGTGTAGGTGAGTGTGTGTGAGTCTTTGTACGGCTGTGGGGGCTGCTTCTGCTCTCGGGCATTACTTTCTTTTGTCTGTGTGGTACAAAAAGAGGCAGGCATCTTCAAAAGCTCTCAGAGAAACCGTTAGCTGGGTCATCTAAGGGTCAATAAACCCAGGCCGACCAGGGACCCGCCTGAATAAGCCCGTCATACTTAAACGGGAGTAGCTACGGGAAAAAAACATCACAGCCATGAATTATTTTTGACCTGGCGCGATTCCTTTTTACTTGCTGTTTTCGTTGGCCGTCACTCAAGCGGTTGGAGTAAACTGTTTTCATTCTCGAGCGGAGATATCATACAACGCTCTTCCTGAATGGGCAATTTGGCGTCAGGAGCGTCTTTTGATTTTGAACTGCAATGCTTCCCGCAAAGGCTTTTGAAGCATGACGTGCTTAGATGTGGGATGCGGCCCATTATACAAACTGAAACTCATGAATTGTTAGTGCAGTTTGCAGGGAGCTTTATACCACTTCAGTGAACACACTGGGAACACCCAGTGTTGTTGACGCACGGCTCATATTGTCCAGTATGAGAAACCCAAAGCTGGTTAAGTCAAATGGAGACAGTCTAGGTTGGAGTAACACGTTTGATCAGGTTGCATAAGTTGCAATGTAATCGTGGAGCCATAGATTCTTCTTTGGCTATTCCACAGGCAAGGCCTTGTCTTCTCTGTGGCTGTTAAATCCAGAAAACCATTACAGCTCGTACAGACCGGCACATGTGAATACAGATTCGGTAGAGCAAGGCCAGTTGATGAGTGGACAGCGTGATCAGCCTCAGAGCAGAAATGAGACACAAAGTGGGACAATTCTCTGTGGAAAAGCTCTTTCTGTCTGAAACCTGGCGCTCTTCTTGCTATTTCATGTGCGCTATGCAGACAAGAGTCTTGAAAAATTCAGTGTTTGCATTAACATGAAGACGTCTGCTAGTCCATATGCTTTCAGCTTGTGTTGTAGAGGTTAGGTTTGTTTGTCTATTATATGTATATTATATTATTCACTTAGCCTGCAATCAATCATATACAGTATATAAATCTAGTTTTAATAGGTTTCGTAACACACACATCTAGAACAAATGGGTTCCTTAGGGTAACCTTAGGGTACTCTTTAAAATTGTACATCTTATTTAACCCTCATGTTTGCATATTAGTACCTTACAGGTACATTTTATTACCTTTTGAAAAGTAAAAGTGACAGTTTTTGTACTCTTTTTCAAGTAAATAATGAAAATTCTCTAATTTGCTCACCTTGATATTGCAGACCTTGAATTTCTTTTACTCTGTGAAGCGTAAAAGAAGATATTTGCCAATTTTTGGACTTCATTGAAACCTTTTTATTTATAAATATCTAACATAAAGGTATGGTACAATGGAGTGAGTTCACAGTAGAAGCTGATTATATGATTAACCACTTTTTTAAAACAAACTATAAATATAAAAGAGTGTTTTGGACATTGACCCGGTCATAACAACTTGTGTTGTGCGCATTCATTTGTGTTCAATTGAACGGTTAAGTTCAACTAGATATCATCGGCACCTGCCTCTGAGGTTTTCATGCATATTTTAATCAACATGGAAAAAGAAATAGTCCCCGTATCATACTGTATGTCAGAAACCGCAATGGGAAAAACCAGCCCATAGAACGATCTGTAAAAAGTACAGCTCCCAGCTATTGGCTATATTCCAGGAAATCTCAAACAACTGCTTGTGTCTTAGTCAGCGTTTATCCCTTAGATCTGCCTGTGCTTTATCCTACTCTGTGAATATATATATTCAGGTTTAAACGGTTTAAAACAACACTTATGGAAACTTCAAAATGAGGTTGTGACAGTCTTTGAGATTGATGATGTCACCGTATGACATTTTGATCCATAAATGCGTATTAGATCTCAACTGTGTGCTCAGATGAACAATATGCAGATCACAGGGATCCAGTTAAAAATCCTGAGAAGAGAATTTAAATAGGAAATGTCATTAGTAATTGGGTATAGCGTGACCTTTTTTTATCGGCCAGGTGTGCCTCGGTTCTCTTCTTTTGCTGCATCCTTAATTGCCTTCCAGGGGGCTTTTGCTTCCTGAACACCCAGAAGGAGACAGTTAGAAGTACCTGTTGAAGGAGCTGCACAATGGATTCGGGTTTTCCCAGGCCTGTTGTTATTCATCGTGTAGCAACCTTCCAAGATTCTACAGGACTAGGAAATGGATGACACCCAGCTGCTTTATAAATTGTAATGTTAGCTGGAGGAATGAGTAATGTTTGACACGGATGCTGTGTTTCAGCACACTGGTAGTGCATTATGGACTAGCACTGATGTTGAAAAGGGAACTTGGAGACAGATCCATCTCTACTGACAGGTTGGATCCGGATGGGTGAACCGTGATGGAAGCTTTGGGCTTAAGCTCACAGTCCTGTCTGTCTTCTCTTCTTGTGGGGGGTTGATGGTAGTTGGGATGTTGGCCAGTTAATACATTTAAATTCACAGAGCGTCTAAACCAATCTAAAGTAGAATGCATTGCCGTCTTTTTTATGGTGCCGCTGTTATTATTTCACTCAATTCTGTTCTGTTTGCCAATTTGCAGCTGATGGAACATATTGATATTTTTGTAACTGCATTCTATAAAAAAAGATCTTAAAAATATATCATGATTTCTAACATTAAGAATCTTAAAGAAAAAAATACAATAACCTGGTCTATTACCTAAAACATTGTGTACTGGCAGATAGCAACACATGTAATTCACACCGATGCTTATGAAGTCCTTTTTTATTCATCCCAGGCCGTTTAGGAGACACAATGCACTTTCTGACATCATGAACCGGTGACCTCTGCTAACCTCTGACCTCAATAAAACCTCATATACGATTTTACTCACTGGCTTTCACAATATTTATGTGTGTCCTCCCTACAAATTTGAAAGAAATCAATGTTTAGAAACCTTCATATTCTCGCTGTACTCAACTTTTATCATTTTCTTGGTAAACAATGTCTGTTTCTGAGTTCAAGAAACCCCACTCATTTATGTTTGAAAGATAAAAGATCACTTTTTATGCACATTCCTAAATCTAAAACGCCTGAGCATAGAAATCGCCAGATTTAATCAGGAGCAGTAACCCTTGGACAGCCTTTTTAAAATAACTGAAGTCAGAAACTTGAGCCAAAGAAAGCAATTTTTGTTTTTTACTGAAACACATTTCATCTCAGGAATGCATAAAAATAATAATATCTACAACTTTCTTAAAATAACAGGGTAATCACGGTTGGTAATGAGGTGAGTCTGTAATTACGAGACCCCTGTTCTAACTCACTGAATTACAAACAATAGTATTAAATTAGTCTAAATTATTTTGGTTTCCTTCCAAGCAATATTTAAGGTCCTAATTGCCAAAAGAACAATGCTTCTTAAAGATATCTGCTTTTTTTTTCTTTAAACTCTGTCAAGACATCGAAATGCATTTTACTGTACGCTAAAGGCCAATTTACAGCACACAGACAAACGCCAACAGACTAGTTGGCTCAAGTTATCTGTTGTCTTTAGAATCTTTATGAAAAATAAGACTCGTGTTTACACCGCACCAACTGTCACTGACTGGGAAAAAAAATGTATGAGCCTATATTCACGATCCAAACGTTACTCTTATTAATGTATTTGTGTGTCATTATTCACATGAAAAGATGGTGAATTTAAAAAAGGGGCTGTTGGTGAAGCTGTGGTTGTTGTAATTTAAATAAAAAAACGAATTCTAACCAACTCCAACCAACATCTGACAGGGGTACCACACTGATTCAACAGACTTTGGAGTCTGTTGGCGTTTGTCTGTCGGTGTGAATTGGCCTTTAAGGACCAACAACACCTCAGAGCCACTTCACGGGCTGATAATCTATTTTGAATTAGAGCAGATTGGCCAATAACAGTTTGTGTCATTGTGTCTTGGATGTAATTATATCTGACAGGTGAGAGGCAGACGTGGCAGCAGTGTCTCTCTCTCTTTCTCTGGCTGTGTCTTAGACCTAAAATAATAACTGCTTTTTTCGGGAAGTATTGAGAGGATGGATGAGACCAGTGCACATCCAAATCCAATGTTTGCTTCAAACATCCTGTCTCCTGTCATCTGGTTGTTTTTTGTATGATAATAGTCTATCCACAGCCTCGATTTCATCCGTGTATTCATCAATTATAACCTGATTAAAGCCTTCATTTCTAAACCACTCCCTTTATATTGCTGGGAAGTACAGTTTTCTGAATTTCATATCTTTCAATTCACAGCAGTTGTGGTTCGGTTAACCCCTTAAACCTGTAAACACAGTTTACACAGTTCCTCTGAATTAAACTGGTTATATGTCCCTATAGATGAGCGATTCATTTCCGCATCCACATTTATGAGGTGCTTCATAGCCAGACATACTGTAGGCATCTGGCTTAGTTCACCTACAGGTGCATCTTTATTCAGTGCATATCACTTAGAGCTGTGTTTCTTATTCATTTAAGCAAGTCAGTGAAGTAGTTGGCCTGTAATATAACACATGCCAATGTTAATAAAGGTGCACGTTGGAGACATGCTGTGGGAAGTTGTTTTGGTTGCCGACCAAGCGTCAGCAACAGAGCAGATGGAGCGTATCTGTAAAGAACACATGCAAGCAAACACAAATACGCCATAAAGGCAGCAGAAGATGTGTCTTCATTACAGTATTTAAAGATTACAATGTCATTAATTACTGTAATTCACCAAAACACGTGAGGGTGAAATGAGAGGTGATGATCATGTTTGTTGCTGGTTGACCATTTTCAGTCGATTGCAAAAATATGACTCCTTTATCATGCTTTTTTGCTATTTTTAAAGCTTAAACAAGGGATATTAAATTCTGTTCTATTAGTGCTCATTTTGTCTTTGTTCTTTTTTGACTAAAAGACTGGGAATTATAGTCTAGTTAAAGTCTTTAAAAATATTTTAATCATGGTGCATAATGGTTAAACTGATCATCCCAATTATTTTGCTCAAAATTCTTACACCTATAAGCACAGATAAAGCTCTTTATTTTACTTAATAGTTTCCTGATTTTTTTTTTAAAAGGTTTTAAATGAACGCTTTTTTTTTGCTATTATTGAAGAAACTATGAAGAGATTTTATGTGTTTTTCTTTAACTTTTGTCTTTTTAGTCTTAGGAATAGATCAAATGTTGTCAGTTAAGGTTTTTGATCATAGTTTTTGTAAACAAAATTCACGCTCTTTCCCATAAGCCATAATTACTTATATGTTATGGCTATGAATATGTACTGTAAATGGTGTATTAAAGTACCTTTTTTTTTGAAAAGCACAAAAAGCTATAAGAAATGGTTTTGGATGTTTATTTTGATATTCATTTTGAAATGGATATTGAAAAATTTGACATTTGTTATAGATTTGACACATTAAATCTAAATGTAAAAATTAGGATACGATGACAACTGTTATAAAAACTGAAAAAAGAAAAAGATAGCAAGAAAGTCAAATGGTTTTGGCACAGCGTTAGGGTGACCTTTGTCTGAGCATCGTTTGGTTCTGTTTTTGTCACTTGGAGAGGCAGTATTTCAATCTGATCCATTAAAGCAAACAAACAAGAGAGCAGACGGTAATGAGAAACAGAGAACAGAGACAAACACTCAGGACACATTTGTCTGTCCTTGATAGCGATTGTGTCATTCTCGAACAGTCTGTACCCCTGAGAAAATGGCTGTTGAATTAAAGTGTAACCTGGAGAGCAGGCAGTGACCCTGGGGTCAAAGTAAAGAAAACACATTAGTAATGGTCTGTTCTCTTTCTCCATTTCTAAACACGGAGCATGTATTGGACATTAATAACCTAATGGTTTGCATTGACTTTTTGACTCTCAACTTTGGTGTTTAAGCATTGTTTGGAGTCTAGCACTTGCTGTTGAGCAGTACAAGCTGTTCAGGATGCATTGCGGTGGTACCTTATTAAAGTAATTGTACGCGAGCAAGAAGGGCAACTGGGCTTAGCTTAGCAAATCAGTGAGTATCCTGATGGTTTGCAGTTGTTCACTCCTTTTTGACTTTACAAATTGCACACTCGGTTGCTTGAAGTAAGAACATGTGGTCTAATCTAGGGCTGGGCGATTAATCTAAAAGTAATCGAAATCGACATTCCTATAAGCTATAAGCGATCAAATTTTTCCAGGTTGATTATTTTGATTACTTTCCCTTCAAAAACACTACCGCGTGTGGAGTCAAGTGACCCCCGCTCCATTAAATTACCCTACGTTCACACCAGACGCGACTTGCGTGAATAAATCACGCTATTACAATCAAATAATGCACCCTTCATTCAAAAATCTTTCACTTGTATTATGTGAGCTTATTTACTGTACAAGATTTGTCAGTGAACTATGAGGGCAAAAAAAATATATAAATAATAATCGTTCATTAATCGTAATCGAGTTAAAATGTTCAATTAATCGAGATTTTGATTTTACGCCATATCGCCCAGCCCTAGTCTAATCTTTAGGCTCAGCTATATCAATGACTGCCGCTGTTAAAACATTTTTTTTCTGTAAAAGGTAAAATGTTGAAGGTGTCATACATGAGTGAATATCCTTACCATATAAAATCAATGTTGGACAGTTATATTCCAGTATGATAATCATTTTTGTTTTAAAAATACTGACTGACTTTTTCATTTCTCTTTTTCTTTGCTCATGCACTTGCTGTCATCTGCACCGTTTTTTAAAACACAAAGGTAAGATCCACTTCCATTCATACTGCAATACATTGGGGGTCATATCAGTATTTTATTATTGTATCATTTTTTTATTTTTTTTATTTTATCTTATTTTATTTTACATTAAACTAAATAAATAAAATTTATATTTTATTTTATTTTATTTTATTATTTTATTTTATTTTAGTTTTAAGCAAATATTGGTGGCAGATGCCATTTGACATTTTTCCCACTTATAGTAAATTTTTCTGTACCCTTTCTTTCCTTAAAAGCTGTAAACTGTTCATTTTTATGCATAATATTAAGTGTGATATAAATTATTTGTTTATGTGTACACACACATATATATATATATGTATATATATATATATATATATAAATATATTTGTCCGTTTTCTGCTACAAAGTAGTTTTTTTCTCCAAAAATGTAAAAATGTTCATGCATTCCCTTATTTAATGCTCAGCTACAGGGCGGCAAAGTGACAGTATTAGAGATGTAATACACTGTAAATGTGAAGGACTAGAGCTCTTTTGATCATTAGGAGAAACATTCCAGAGAAATCCCACTGGAGCCTTTGATTTAAAGATCAGGTAGGTGTGAGGTATTGTTTGGGTTGGATTTTTCTTTTTATTCTTGAGGAAGTGCCAGGTAATGATAGAAGAATTGCTTTCTACAGCTCCCCTGGAGCTTGACAAGCTGGATATTGGGTGGGTGTTTGGTGTTCAAAACATCCATCACGCATTATATGGTTCTGGTAATAATCTTCCTCTGTACTCTCTTCTGTGTCAGACACTGTTGTTTCAGTTTATCGGGACTGTAAAATAGACAGAAGAAATTTCTTTCTAGATCGCTTGCATCTGTTGTGTGGGGTAAAATGTATGCATGTTTGAAGTATTTTTGAGCCGCTGATAGAACTGTTTTGTCCAAACATCAGCTTGCCGTGATCGTTTTTAATTGGGCCTGACATTCATGTCGAGAAAACAATTATAATAACAATCAGCCTTCACAAGCTTTCTCGACTGTCTTGTTGTAATAGGACTTCAACAGTTTTGTGCTATGGATTATGCCCAGTATGGAACGAGCGCGGTTAACCAAGCTTCTCTTTCGTATATTGATCCTAGTAAAAAATATGATATTTAAAATACATTTATTTATTTCAAAGTTAAAAGTCATACTGTAGCTTCATAGTCAAATTTTTTTAACATATTTACTGACAGATAAATCAAGACTTACTGATATAAAAGTTATAATTTAACTTTGTTTTTTAGCGTATTATAATGCACATTTCTTAATGTTAAGCTTAAAATGTTTTAATGTCACTTTTTTTGTATCGTATGTTTTTTGAGTAATACTAGTCCTTACAGTTTTTTTTACAATGGGGTCCAAAACAATACCACACATTTTTCAAAATAGCTTTCTTTCATGCTTTGTTATTTGGGGTTCGAAGAACTTTAGGGCAAATAAATGATCTGAATGCTCATTTTTTGTGTGAACTATTCCTTTAGCATGAGCTATACATGACAGCTATATAGATGGATCTCACGCACATGCAACACGCTCCAGGCCAAGACTCGGCGATTCCGCTCACGTCCAGCCGGCCGATAGAGCAGAAAGCCGACGGAGCTTATTTATTTATTTCTGCAGCTTTTTAGTCTTGAAGATTTATGACAGAACATTTGCAACATTACTGAGGCTGTTTACACAGGCCAACACGAGCGCTGAGAAGATGATATTAGTGATGAAAGGCCTGGGGTTTCTCATTATAGCACTGTGGTACAGGTCTGTGCTGGTGGGAAGCTCTCTGATGTGTCTGCCGCCTACAACGTGCCTCTACAGGTGCCTGAGAGGGGGCGGGGCTATAGCTGCTGCTGCTCTGTGATTGGCAAGAGCTGGAGCAGATCACCATGTTATGTTCTCAAAGGGTCAGTATGCAAGAGTGTAGGTGTGATCAGGAGTGTGTGACAAAGCAAATGTTACAAATGCACTCTCAAGGTCGGACGGCAGCGCAATCATCCCTGGCATGCGTATTGTTTTCTCTAATGCACACCACGCATATTCTTCTACAGGTGCCCTTATCTCAGAAGTGAGCGGTTCATAGAGTACGTTCACAAAGCCAGCATTTGGAATGACTGTATTTACAAAGCGGTATGACTTTCAAATTGTTCTGTTTCTACACGAGTGAGCAACAAGTAACAAAGTCAAGCTCCTTTTCTTTTCTCCTGAATAATAACTGTAAATATAGTGACAGTAAATTTGCTAAACGGCTTCATGCTGTGTGCTGTATTTGGGTGTTATTTTAACTTTGGGCATTTTTGTGCCTTAAAATGTGTTTTTGTCTTTTCTTTTTTTTCTTGTTTTGCTGTAAACCAAGGCCCAGACTTTCAATGCTAAAATATGCAAAAATATTGCAATAAAAGGTGAATTAATGCATGTTTACTGCTAAGATAATCTAAGTTACATTGATTCATTAAAACGTATTTATAATTATATTCATAGAGTTGTATATAAATATTTCTTTTAGTTTTTTTAGGATTCTTTGATGAATAGAGCTTTTTTTTTTTTTACATAATACATGTTTTTACCAATTTTTGATACTAAGTTACATTGATTCATTAAAACGTATTCATATTAACACTTAGAGTTGTATATTAATCTTTTTTAGGATTCTTTGATGCATAAAGCAATTTTTCAACATTCGACATTTTTTATTACAATGTTCTTTCTAAACATAAATATCAATTTATTTTTCAAAACCTTTTCCAATTCCATTTTTTTTTTGTATAGTGTAATGTACACATACATTCCACGCCCCGTAGAATTGTGAAAGGAAATAAATTCAATTATATTTAATCATATATTTATGTGAATATTAGACATTTATACATTTAATGTGACCTACTGTATTAGTATCAGTTGGGCATTGTTAGCAGACAATTTAAATGAACCAGTGAGAGTGTGCGCAGAATTTGAGAGTTCTTCTAGAGACTCCATAAGAAGTTGGAAGTTGCCCATAGCTGAAGAAAACCCGACTTGAATATAGAATACATCATTTGGCCTTGGAGTTCCCAGAAACCTAACATGAGTAATATTGGTTATAGAATAAGCCGTTCAGATTATTGTTTATAAGCAGACGGCTGTAGAGATTATCTAGATTGTCTGATACAGCATAGCAGCTATAGTCCCCTCCCTCTTTTTGGGCAAGACAATGGGCCGCTCAGTGCGTGACACGGCCGGGCTTTGTCTTACTAGAAAAAGTGCTCCCCATGAGCGGTCTCACTGCATGAAGGGCTAACGGCGCAGATGTTAGAAGTCTATTGTTGACCGTGATGTAGTGCTTGCTGAATAGAGAGAAGTGAAGACCAGCACTAGCCAGACGTGGGGGATGAGGGTGGGGGGCCCTGCTGTGATGATAGAGACAGCATTACCTCATCCTGACGCTGACCTCAGGGCACGAAGACATGGCTGTTCTAGGCATATAAAGTAACCCCCCGCGTCCCTCTGTGCATCATAACACCCCAGGGGGTGCGGGTATGGAAAAATCCATTAGATGCTACAATGAGGAGGACTATAATAAAGACATCACTAATGTAATAATAACAAGTGAAAGACCTTTCTCCGTCTCCTACCTACACACTAGCAGCAGCATTTCTGTTAAAGTGCAACACAAATGCTTCTAGCTATGCGTATTTTCTTTTTGCATTGTGAAATAAAGGTGTTATCACATTAGCAAAATGTCGGAGAAAAAAAGAGCAATTGTCTAGTGATGAATAAAGAGCAGCTAGGTCATTTTTAAACTAAGCAGCATTTTGCTGGCAAATCAGATGATTTTTCAACCTTGCGCGAAAGACCTGATTGTGTGACTGGATTTCACCTGCCAAAATTCGCAAATAACAGTAAATGTGGCCATGCCTTAAAGGGTTAGTTCACCCAAAAATGAAAATTTTATCATTAATTACTCACCATCGTGTCGTTCCAAACCCATAAGACCTTCGTTCATCTTCGGAACACAAATTAAAATATTTTTGATGATATCAGAGAGCCACTGAAATTATCCAAGGTCCTGAAACGTGGTAAAAACATCGGTAGAACAATCCATGTGACATCAGTAGATCAGCTGCAGTTTTGTAGGATAGGAGATAGGAAAATACTTTTAAAAATAACATCATGTACTCAACCATCCTTCTCATATGACGTCTTCTGCTGTTTTAGAGAACATTACGGTGCACGCTTTCTTTTAGGCGCAAACAGCTGCAGGTTATGCACATTCGCGTGCTTTCACCCGGATGTAAACAAGGCTGATTACGTCAAATATGTGAAAGCTTGTGTATATGGTGCATTAAAATGGCGGAAGACGGAAGTCACGGAGAAGAGTAAATTATGTTATTTTCATTTTAGTTGCGCAAAAAAGTATTCTCTTGTGTGGTTGATCCACTGATGTCACATGGACTGTTGTATCAATGTTTACGTTTCTGGATCTGGGATCATTTCAGTTGTGTTGCTGTCTGTGGAGGGACAGATGGCTCTTTGACATCATCAAAAATATCTTACTTTGTGTTCCGAAGATGAACGGAGGTCTTATGGTTTTGAAATGACATGAAGGTGAGTAGTTAGTGACAGAATTTTTGGGTGAACTAACCCTTTAAGCCAAACTACACCTTATGCGTCGCATTCTCATTATCACCACTAGGGGTGCTGTAGTACATTACGTTTTCTTCTATGTTTACTATTTTCGTTCACTGCTTTTGTTGTTCCCGCAGTTTGAAAAGACCTTGAAAAGTCCCACCCTTACTAACTGTACTTTATATATTGGAGATTTCTTTGTGATACTGTTATGAATATATGGATATATGTAAATATCCATGTGATCTAGCGCTCTTGTTGCCTATTTACAAAGTATCCCTTTACTATTTCACTATAAAACACTCATGAAATAATTCAGTGCTTAATTAAACTGAATCATGAACAGTTTCACACCTTTTTGCAAATCCGTTGGACCAATTAGTGGAAAAAAGTGACTTTTTATTCACAAATCTGGCATTACAAATTCTAAATGATAATAGCTAACAGGGTATTCTGTCATCACAATTGTCAGACACACATTTATAAACTGTATTTTGCTCAGGCACAGTTGTATTTCAATAAAAAGGGTATAAAAAAGTTATAGTATAGTAGTACGCAATTTAAACTGCAAAGCGCCTCTGTCTGTCTGTGAACAATATGTATCTATCTGTCTGCAAAGCTGTATTATATTATTAAGATGCAATGACAAGAACTTGTTGAAGTCTCAAAATCATTCGTTTTAAACTTTTAAACCAAGCTAAAAACTGTCAGTAAGTCAGTGGCATTATATAAAAGTAACAGCTGTTGATGTACAGAGAATAATGGAAGGCCTGAAGGGATAAACTTTTTCTTAACTCATCGTTTTGAAGCTGAAACAGTGTTTGAGGAGGAAACAGTTTGAACTTTTTAGTTTTGCATTCAGCATTATTAAAAAAACTCTTAAAAAATGAAAATCTAGAACATCTATTTAATTTATTTTAAAGTATAAAGTATTCCAATATTTCATCAAAAGATGGTTCCATGTGTATCCACAGAAGGCTGTAATCCACAGATCCTAGAAGATCCTGGCAATGCACCGGCCAAGCATTCCATCTGTTGTTGTGTACTTGTGTAGGGTGTCTCTGGAGTAAACATGTGGAACAGGTATACGACTATACAACCAAATCGCATCATCACTGTAATGATGGTCCTGTGTCTTGACACTCAAAAGCTCCCCAGATACCACTGCCTAGGTAATAACAGCACACCCTTCTGAGTCTTTTCGTTTAGGGCTGGGCAGCAGAAGTACGTACTTGATATTCAGAGCACAAGTGGCTGGTTGTCTGTGATCGTCTTTGACTGAACAGTTTTACTGCTACAACTGTCGATTATCATTACGAGTGGGGTGCCGTGGGATGCATCGTAAGCATCTTGTCAAAAATGATTATGTTCATGAAATAAGTTACAACTCCAGGTGGCCGGGACTTTTTATTAAGTTTATAAATGCGTTAATAGGACTTCCATGAAGAAATATTCTTTTATTAATTTAAGGTTAATAGACTTAATTAACCTCCTAACCACTGAAACTGATGTGTCTTTTTAATGCATGAAAGCCCTATTATTATTATTATTTTAGCTTCCCGGATGTATTAAAGACCCTAAAGTGAGAGGGAAATGTTTTGCTTAGAGCAGAATGGAAAAATCTATCTATCTATTGTGATGATATTATTATGACATGCCATCTATCTATCTATCTGTCTGTCTGTCTGTGTCAGCCGTCATTATCTAATTGATCTACCCATATGTCAATCTATCCATTTGCCTGTCTCTGCTATGTATATGTATCTGTTTGTCTGTCTACTTTTCTCTATGTCGTCTAACTGTCTGTCTTCAGTTTTTTTTTATAATTTCAGTTACAGTATATGAATTTGTTTGAATTCCACCTCTTTACATTCAAATTCATATTGCAGTTCTACATCCTGTTTGATGCATCAGTTGGAATGGAGAACACATTCTCGATTCAGTTCTGAATTTCAGACAACTCCAGTAGCCCAAGGTTCTCGCTCCTGTCCCGCGGCCATTTATAAAGAGTCTTGCGCCACAGACAGTAGGAGGCCTTTCGGGCATGACCGTCTGTCTCAATGGTCGTCAGTTGTCCATGATAGATCGTCTAGTAAACTCGAGGCTGGAATGTGCCCCAGATTAATGGCCACCTAAGTTTAGCTTGAACAACTGGAGGAGGCTGCACTGTGTGAACTAGAGGTCATTTACACTTCCTCACCTCCCAGACACAACACCGCCCTGTCATGGCATCCAGATGCAGCGCATGGTCCAAATGCTGTCACTCTCTTGTTTGGTGTTGAGCTGTGAGCAGCAGATTAAATTGTAAGCTGAGTGGAATCTTGCAGCATTTGAGTGGCCGCCACAGCCTCTTAATAGCCTGACGGCCTAATCTTTCCTTTAAAGCCGTCTCAGAGGAGACAGGAAGTTCGTTTGTCAGGTCATAAATGAAAACCCAAGCACACTGGATTCATTTCCAGCACCAAGGCCAAGTTCCCTCCTTTTTCCCCCTCCTGCTGCCTGTGGCCATGGAGAGAAAGAAAGTATTTGTAAAAGGCTCCAAGCAGCTTTGATGGGCACAGTGGCAGCACAGTGGAGGGAGAGAGAGAGAGATGAGCTGACATGTCTGTCTTTTTCTCGGGAGATTTCTGGAGGGCTGTTGAATGGCCACACTGGTCCCATCTCTCATTGCGTAGGAGAGGTTTCAGGAGAAGAAAAAAGAGGGTGAAGTAGATTTGTCCTCACTAGGGCTGTCATGTCCTCCCATGGCCTGACACCTTGAAGTTCTGAGTAGGACGATGCAAAAAAAAAAAAAACAAGTGCTGGAAAAAACAGGATTGTCGGAGACCAGATGATCCCATCAGCCACAGGACTCATGCAGCTTTGTTTAAGTGCATTGTAAGTCATTTTAAATTAAATCGAAGGTTTGTTTAAATGGATAGTTGATACAAAAATTACAATTCTGTCATTATTTACTGACACTGTCGTTGCAAACCTTGCAAATACAAAATATTACAAAAATGTAAGTGGTTTTGTTTTTCCGACACACGCTGTAGCGGTAGACCAATCATAAAGGACTGCACCATCTGACCAATCACGGCAGTGAGGGCTCACGGAAAGGAGGGGTTTAGACCTACTGAGTCGTTTACGAAACATTTAGAAATGTGGTGAAATTAAATGTATAAATATATATGAATAAATACACTACGTAAACATATCACAAAAATATAATAACATTGCTTAGTATGAATTATGTGGGATTAAGTATGATTATGTAACAGGCTAAAATGAACTTTAGGGGCAATTATTCAGATTGGTTTTGCAAACTGTAAAAAAATTTGTTAGAAAGATCTGAACAGTTGCTTATGATTACATTGATCATATTTCTATTTATTCTTCACACACAGCTTTTGAATGGGTTCAAATGTAATGCAAATGTAGCACACAATCCATTTATACAACTTTTATATTTCACAAATTTTTACAAATCCCTACAAGAAAGTCAACTTGTGGATAAATCATAAAAATTCCTTTAAGATTGGACACATTTCTGTAGGCATAGCTTCCACTTCCCACCATGCTTTACTTGTTTTATTACAAATCTTTAGATTATTTTAAAGCCCCATTGAACTCAAAACACTCCCAGTTTTCATCACACCTCAATAGCAGTGAAAAAAATGAAGGCAGTTTCTCCCCCAATGAGGTGGGAAGGTGTTGAAAGGGGCGATGAATGTATGGGAAAAGTCTTAACCTTGTTAGTGTAAGGATAAAAGAGGCTGGAGTGGGAACTGGCACTTCACTCTTTCACAGGCCTCTCTGTTGATTCTTGACCCGCTGCCTCCTCGCTCAGTTTGGCAGGCACGCTAGCCCCGCGCACACTATCTGGGTAAATCATTTCATCTACATCGACTCGTCTCCCATCAGCGAGTTCACAGGTTCACATCCAGTGCTGTCATTTCCTTGGGGAAGGCTTGATAATTATTTTTGCTAGCAATGTTGTTTGCGAAAACAACTGGGTCTCATTCACTAATTATTGCATATGGTTGGGTACATTTCTCACCTTTCCACCCCTTTTTTTTTTTCGAAGAATCTCATTTACTGTAGATCCAGCTAAAATACAGCTCAGGATAGATCACCCAAAAATGCAAATTCTGTCATTAATTGCTCACCCTTCATGTCGTTCCAAACCTGTAACACCTTTGTTCATCTTCAGAACAAAAAATAAAGATATTTTTGATGAAACCTGAGAGCCTTTTGACCGCCGTTATCGAGAGTATCGTGATGCAGTACATGCATGTGCAGAGGTACTCACGATTATGGCAAAATATATGATTTGGAGGAGTTTAATAATTGTTAAATAAAGTCGTCATTGTTTTCTTTGCACTCAAGTATTCTTGCAACTTAACATAAAATTGTGTTTCACTAACAAGGTTCTGCTGATAGACGATAGTACCGTATATTGAGTTATCGCCTGTGGCTGACGACTCGGGCGATTGCTTGTTGCTTGTTTTCTGTAGCTTCTCTTTGAATAACTGAGAAAATATAAGCATCGTAATATAAGCATTGTAATGATGTAAAAATGTAATGTAATAAGCATGTAATTAACATTCTTATAATGTTTCTAAAAACATTAGGGTTTTTTTGCCTTATGCTGGAGTTGGTTCACTTTCTGGCAATGAAACTAAGAAAATTAATAATTAAATACATTTTCACTTTAATATTGTGTGTCGACGATCCTACCCTTGAGCATATCACCCAACAGTAGTGTTTATTACCTTTTTAAGCCTTGAACATGGTAGTTGCGTTGCTGCCTATGTAGGGTCAGAAAGCTCTCAGATTTCATTAAAAATAGCTTCATTTGTGTTCTATAGATGAATGGAGGTCTTATGAGTTTGCGATGACATGAGGGTAAGTAATTAATGCCAGAATTTTCATTTTTGGGTGAGCTATCATGCCTGTATCAGTTACTGTAGGATTATTTAAAACAAAAACTAAAACAAATATATTAAATAGTTTATTAATAATATATAATTAAGTTATTCATTAATAATAAATTACAAAATTATAAGTTATAAATGAAATATTTATTTTAAAGTCTGAAATTCCTTCAAACGCAGGTTTTCTGATCACAGTGTACTCTTTTGTACGTGCTCTTTTAGGTTTTGAGTATTTTCTCTTTGCCCTACTTTTACATTGATGAAACGCAAGAGAGGCTGTAAAATTACAATCATTAATTTTAACGAGAGCGCGTTTGTTTTTAGGGTGAAAGTGGCCTGTGGTTTATTAAGGGTAATTCTCATCTTGTTGAAACAAGACATACCTGTTGTAACATCGAAGCAGCAGACCGGCAAAACATAACCTCATTCTCAGCCTTCTGAGAAATCGCTTTAACTTAAGTGCTACCTGTCGGTACATCTCTCTGCGTCTGCTGTGATGTTAAGAACCTCTCAAGCCCAGCTCCACCTAACGTCACAGTCCGACGTGTCTCCATTTGGCCCTGCGCACAAGATTCATTACAATGTCGTTCGCGTTTACACAGTCCGCTTCATTGCTACGTTCAGCAAAAGACAGGCACTGTCACATCATTTTTCTCTGCCGCTGCTTAAAACATTCAAGATATAGGGAGTGCTACAAGCCATTTGATCACGTAACAACAGCTGAAACAAGAGAGCAATTTTCTTGAGTGTCTGTTTTTATGTTCTAGAAAATATTTACGCTAGCAGCAGCAGATTTTCTCGTTTCACTCTGACCTTTTCCAAAGCCTTACGATTCTGTCAGCGGCCCGAGAGGTTTGCAGCGCCTTGTTTCATTTGATCTCTTTTTAATCACTTTAATATAAATTGTGTCAACACGAACACTAATGGATGTGTGCAACACACTCGGGGAGTGAGGGAGATCACATAAAAACGTCTGAGTTAAGAAACGAGTGCTTTAAACTTTCCCTCAAAGTCGTATATCTCTTTTCCTTTAAAACCTACATGTAAACTCTTATGATTTGCAGCCTGAGTTTGTTAGTCTGTTGAGGAACGGCCGGCTATTTTTTTTTTCTTAAGTCAGTGGTGGGGCCATTGTTATTCAGTACGCGTGTTCTCAGCACTCTCAGCTGCAGAATATGTTGTCATGACAACCGGTTGGCCTCCTGTTGCTGATGTTGATCAAGACCTATCTGTGTGTTTGTGTGTGTGTGTGTGTGTGTGTGTGTGTGTGTGAGTGTGTCTGAGGTGAGAGGAGAGAAGAGCTTTCATTTTGTTAAAGCAAGGCAAAGCCTGTGGGAGGGCTATCCGAACCGCTTTTATGGGTGATGATCTGAGACAATTGAAGGCCTCAAATATAGCTGGATTTGCTACCGTAACAAAAACGATGACAGAGAGAGAAACAGATCATTAACACTTTAAAGAGACACAGATCTGAGACTCTGAATCTTCACACTTCAGCTAAAGCAACTTGTCTGAAACTCAGCTGAGAGAACTTCATATCCAACACGAGGTTTTTAGGTATGTTACAGTTGCAAGGTAGAAGATCCGTTGTGAATTATGTACACAGACAAGGTATTTATAAAATCCAGATCCGGAATCACAGATTAAGATACAACAGATACAGTTTATGGCATATATACTAAGCAGCTGTTTTCAACATTGTTAATAAATCAGCATATTGATAATAAATTATAAAAAGGATCATGTGACACTGAAGACTGGAGTAATGGCTGATGAAAATTCAGCAGTGCATCAGAGGAATAAATTATATTTTAAATAGGGCCGGGACTAAATTTTTTTTAACACATTTTAATGGCACTTATTTTTGCACCGCATAACGTTTCTCACTGGATGAGTTTCGGCGGACCGGTTATACTGGTCATACCGATCCAGATCGGCCGACCTGTTTGCGCATCAGTAAAGCCGGTCCTGTAATCAGCGGTAAATGCCATCAGGTGCGTGATTTCACATTGAGCCGTATATACCACACA
>JAUMHQ010000033.1:2420552-2437379 GCA_032361165.1 Enteromius paludinosus | reverse complement strand
TTTACAGTATATGTAGTAGTAGCTTGTACATGTACATATGGCATAGATGTGAGATGAGGATCAATTAATAACCTAATCGAACAGACAGGGAACATTATAAATTAGTAGCAAAATATCAAGACATTTTTCACAAAATTGGATTAAAAGTATAAAATAAATATTTTAATATAATTATTTGCTAGCTGGACGAAATTCCAAACATTGCATAATGCATTCCTTTTTACATAAATAATAGGCTACAGTATATACTGCTTAGTATTCTGTGAGACTACTAGTCACATTTCAGTATGGACCAAAACTTAAGTCTGAAAAACATTAATGTCTATGTGAGTCATATACTTGCTTATAGCGAATATTGAACTTTTAATATCTGTCTTGGTTTAATTCTTTTAATCTGCCTGTTCTGCAATAATCCCCTCATGAGATCGTGTAGTGCCTTAATAGTGTGCATTTCCAGACAAGCGGCCCGTAGGGTCGTACTCCTCATAATAGCACTATATCAAAGTCTTCACCAGCATACGGTAGGTCTTCCTCATGAGCGCTCAGTTCTTCTATTAACCAGAGGCCATCCAAAAGATGCTACACTAAAAGAGGCTGGAGCATTTGTTTAAGCACCCTTCCCTGATTTCACACGAATAATTAGCTTCGTTGCCATGGTGCATTGTAGGGCCCTGTCATTTTGTGACCGAATAAGCACAATGACATCAGCCATCCATGTCCCAGGGGAGCAGAGGTCCAATGAAAGGCCTTTGTTTTCCCAGTGTTCATTAGTGCGGTGGGCGACACTTGAGGTCCCCGAAGGACTCGCTAAATTGCCTCTGACTCATCAGAAACACGGAGGGGCCTTGTGTTTTCTAACCACCATCTCGTGCCACAGCAAAGAGTTTTCCCTCCAATGTTGGGGACTCGAGACAGCTGCCTACTTGTTATCTTTAAGATGTTTCAAATGTTTGCTTACGTTTCAAACACAAGATGGTGTGTCAGCCCATAAAAATAGCTCACTGTGATTCGTCACTTCATGTAAACATCAGACTGCCAACTGCTGATAAATTGCCTCTGCAATAAACAGATTATTTTTAGATGTGCTGCATCCTTCTTTATCCTGAGGTGCTGGACTTCACATCTTTTTCATCTGCTCTGAGGGGTTTGATTTGTCAAATGATTACTGACACAGACAGAAATATAGAAAATCTTTTTTTGTCAAATTGAAATTTTCCCCCGCTGTGAAGCTTGCTACGCAATCACCGGCCTTATTCTGCACCTGTTTTGGGGGTTTGCTGAGAGAATAAGCACTTTGTGAGTATGATGGGGTAGGGGGACATCATGGACTTGCTGAGACAAAGGGATGTAAATAATTGTCTTGGGCTTGGAATAGGAAATAGGGAGTAAGGATTCGGTAAGTCGGGGCTTGTGCCAGGCATATTGTCCCAAAGGATCCTTTTCACAGCAGATGCCACGTCTCATCATGACATGAGCGTGCACCAGCATGTTGTATTGAGAGTATATGATTGTGTAATCATGTCATTTATATTCTGGAGTAAGAGGGAATTCTGGGTAGGAATGTGGAAGGCATGTTTTTAGGTTGTGGAAAGGGCCGTGTCAGTTTGAAATCTGGAAAATTCGGAAAGCCGGGAAAATTTAAGTGCGAAATAAACCTGGATGAAAATGAGGTTCACTTACTGTTGTCTCTGCATATTAGGCATTGGATAGGAAAAGCGTTTGTTCTAGGTAACCTTAGAAAATTACTTTAATATTCTTAACAAAGCTTAACTTTGCAAATCTTCACCAGCTCATTTCAACCTCAGTTTGAAATAAAATGGTTATAAGGAAGTCCCGTTGTGAGCTCTGAAGTCAGAAATTGACAACAGATGTGTTCATGACTGTGATAAGCTCACTTGTGAGATGTAATATCCCAATTGTCACATTGTGAAATGTAAAGTCAAAACTGAAAAAAAAGGTCATATTGTGAGATATCTCTCACTACTAACTCACACTTGCGAAATGTAACATCACCATTAAGTTGCATTGCCTGATAATTGCATTGCGTCAAAATTGAGAGAACTAAAAGATGCATTGTTAGACAGTAATGACAGCTCTGAGGATTTCGCATGATAATATACATGCAAAACTTGCTGCTATGCTGCTTCTGTGTGCAACTGTCAATACATCCGCAGACATGCTGCTGTGAGGATGTAAGAAATGCATCCAGATGAATTGTCTCTGGAACAGACGAATGACTAGGCAGTGATGTTTAGGCTCCTCCCGAACCTAAAATAACCCTGTAATATAACATACATGTAATCACCTCGTAGCAAACCTATACAGGTGGAGCTAGGGAAGGAACAGGGTTTTTGAAGCACAACGCAACAGCTAAAGCAAGCACTAGCCAAGTATTTGAATGTTGAGCAGCAAGCTGCTGATGTTAATAGAAACCAATCAGCTGTGCAGTGGTGATGTCATTATATCAGATGGGGCAAGTTTCATGACAGAAATTTGCATGCAGTATATCTCTCACAACTACAACAAATAAAATCAAACTTATGGGATCTCCTTCGGAATAGATGGATAAATTTGTGCTTGCACTATTCACAATTAACTTTTTTATTAAAAACAGGCTTCCACACCATCCTCTGTGAAATCAATGGAGTAGCAGCATTGTGTGACACTGCAAAACTCCATAAAGTTTTAGTATGCGCCTTAAGAGGTGTATGTGTTCGAAAGAGAGTAAGAGGTTGGAGTCTGGCCAGAAAAGCTGATTTGTGTCTTGTTAACATATGAGGCGAAATGATGGGGGAAGGGAGGAGATAGGAGGAGTGTATGTGTGTGTGCTAGTCTACAATTCTTGTTTATATCGTGTGGAAATCGTCTGAAAAATAGCATCCTGGGTGCAGAAAGGCTAATGAGATGCAGATGAGGTCAGCTTTAAACTCAGTGTCTGGGAATAAAGTAATTGTATCAGGAGCTGTGGAAGCTGGCCGACCACAGACTGACTTGACTCGCTAACCTTAGCAGTCATCAAGTATGTAATATTTCACAATATCATCTACTGTATATTCAAATGCCAGTACAACCCGCATGATTGAGACATAGTGTTGACAAAACCAATCATGTGATCTTTGTCCCACATTTTGTCAGTGTAAATTATTTATAAGTTCTCACTGCAGTGTAGGTTTTTAATTAAAAATCAGATAAATGAGCACTGTTTACATAGGTTTTCCATTTTTTCGTTTGTTGAGTCAGGCTGCCTCGGCCAGACTTTAAATAAGCTATCTTAAGAACAAAATGACGAAACTTGTTATTTTTCCATTGATTTGGGCTTATAATCTTATCTTGAATAAAGCTGACTGCGAAGAGGGTTTAGCTTTATTGTGAGGATAATCAGGCCGCTTACTCCAAATCTGCTCTCTTAACACTGCCGGGTGAATAAAAGGCCCTCAAGTCTGCTTTCCTAGATTTACTAAGGGTTTTAGGGCTATATTAAGTTGCTGTTAAGAGTGCATTTTTTTCCTTTTAAGAACATGCACTTATAGGTCCCAGGGGTTAGTTTTTATTAAAACATTTTAAAAAGCTTTTTTTACACGTAGTTATCTTTTATTATTATTTTATATTTAAGTCCCATTAAAACTTGGATTTTTTTTTTAAACCATAACTTCTTGATTAATTTTATTACTGTTATATTTTTGCTGCTTTTTTTTCTTTATGGAAACCAGGTTATTTTTTAGAATTCTAACAAAAAGTTCAAAGAAACAGCAGCTATTAAAATTCTGAATCTTTTATAACATTATTTATTCATTTAATAAATTTTTTTAATCGATTTAATGTTCATATATATATATATATATATATATATACACACTGTATGTACTAGATTTTACTTTTACAAACCCCATTGATATTGCTGCTTTTTTAGATGAGTAAAAATTTCATTTCAGTGTTTATTGTGAATTAGGTTAGATTTAGAATTAGATAGGTTTTGTTTTCATTTATTTACTTATTTGGTTCTTTAAGGACATGCTGCTGAACATATTACACTACTGAGAGTGTAAACATTGTGTGTGAAGAACTAAGGAAACACTAACCTTGTTACTTCTACTGCAGAAATATAAAAACTCCATCTTTAAACTTTTAGCAAGTTTAGACAGTCTTACGTTGAAATGTAACTTTTACTAACAGTGTGACACAAAGGTCTGTACCCTATTTTAGTGGTGTTTTGATGGATTCTTTTGGACTTGCTATTGTAACTCACAGCGGGTTTGTTCCCTCTTCAAGACAATTGACGGAGCACAAATGGAGAAGAAGAATGGGAATTAGACATAATGGAAGAGTGGCGCCCTATTCTGCCGCCCATTATGACTGTTCAAGAAGGGCTGCCCTCGTCCTAGCGACGCTGTCTGTGCAACAGCTGCCACTGCGTGTCTAGTTTGTGTTTCTTTCTTTTCTACCAAGCATCCTCCATCATCTCCTCCATCTTACTCCAGACTAAAGCTTTGCTTTTACCATAAGCACCCAATACCCCATCCCCCATCATTCCCCGTTCGTTACACTTGCCTCCTCCCTGCTCCATCTTAACAGACCTATTTAGAAAAGGAAGGATCTGCATGTGCCAGATAGAACAGGCTGTAGGCATGATTGTAACATGCAAGACTCCATTCGTTGCGGTGGTGTAGAGACCTGGACCTTTCACTCAACAGATTCGAAGCTTATCAGAGGAGGTCACCTTCTGTGCTCTTCTATTTTCATAGTGAGAACAGCATGATCACATTATTTTTAGAGTCATTCTAGAGTCTATTGTGAAAGCTACTTTATTATGTTTCCCGAAACTGTTTTCAGCATGAGGTTCCTACTAATTCAAATATCAATGACTTGAAATTAAAATCACTTTTATATTTCATACCTTATTTAGGAGTGTGATTATACAAGGCTAATTCAATCAAATCAAGATTTGATCTAATTCACTTGCATTGAACTTTTAAGTGCATAAAACTTCAGAAACTGCAAATCCCAATAAACTGATGAAAAATCATATGAATCATTAATTAAAAGCAGTTTTGACTCTAAACAAGAAACCCCTAAAGCAGCAGAATAAGGCACTGGGATATACTAGATGGTGAATAATATATAAGGTGGTTCAAATCTAAACTGACTTGCAGATTTGTAATGATTCACTACATATCAAAGCCCCATTAGTTTTTATTAAGAATTACAACATATAGCCTTTGTGATAAGGATTAAATGTAGTGTTTACAGGCTAGTATACAGTTTTATTAAAATAGTCTTATTAAAATACTTGCTGCAAGTATGCAAAGGAAAAACAGCTAAATAATATTATATATATTTTGAGTAATATAATAATGTGCTATATTTATTACATTTCTATTTATTGCATTGGCAGGTAGTAGCCCAAAAAGACTGTGACTACTATTTTACATTTATGTTATAAACAGTGTGGGTGAATTGTTGAATACAAAAAAAATATTAAATTTTCTTAATGCCTTTATATTTGTTAATGTTTAGCATTAACTTAGCAGCAACTGAGTTTATGCTAAACATAGTAGAGTTGATTGTCCCACAGCTTTGTTAAATAAGATATTCAATCTCATTTTTAATGTGCACAGTTTTAGACCCCCTGTGTGAATTAATTGCATTCTGCCTCATGCATTTCATACAATTAGATATTTTAAATGAAGAGAAATCGTTAAAGAGCTTCTTCTTCATTTCTTGGAGCACATCAGCTTCAACAAAGAGGACTGCTTCTCAACCGCATTTAAAGCAAATGCCACCAAAAGGTGACACCTGAGACCAAATCCTTTACACAAGACTGTAACCATGGCAGTGAAAGCTACGCATCACACAGCTGGTGAGCAGCAGAGATGAGATACCGGATAGATGAAGCAGTTACACAGTAGGAGATGTTATTCAGTGTAAGGGTTCGACTGAAGTGAAGGTTTTATATACCCACGGCAAAGCAGCTGCGTCCCACTGATGCTTCCATCCAGTACCTCCCTTAAATGTCCTCTTTCGTAGTGATGCTGTGGCAGACTAGACCACATAATCTTCTGTTGCTGCCAGGATGGAAAAGTTGTCAGTTAGCACAATACCTCCGGAAGTCAAGCTACGCCAGATTGGCATGAAGGACTTAGATAGCTAATGCAGTCTGTTACCTGTAGTTGATTAAATGTGTTTGGGAGACTGAAAATTAATTGCAAGGATGCAAAGCAAACCTGCTGTTTCTAATCTTGCTGATTAATTAATTATTGCCCCGAAAGAGGTACTTAGCAAAGGAGGACCAGGAAGCATAGTGTAATAAAAAAAACATGGAACAAGGAGAGTCTAATTAACTCCAAGTAAATCTACCATCATTCTCAGATCAAATGCACTGGAGCTTTAAACTCGCCACAAACAGGTTAGCTCCAGATGTATGTTTGGCACATAAATAAATAAATGTTTAAGCTGATAACATACATATATATATACAGTGTATATATATACATATACACACACACAGTTTTGCTGTGTCTCGTTTGCTTACTAACCCCAAAATTTTGAATTGAGATATATATTGTATGTAATTTCAAATATTAGTTACTTGTAAATAATATGTGTGGGTCAAACACAAATAAAGAGTTTAACCATAAAAAACGTCTCGGTTACGTATGTCGGATATGACTGACGAATTGGGATCCCTAACAAGACGCCATGGACGTTGCCGTCCTCTGTCTAGCGTAGACCAGGGCTCACCACAAGAGGCCAGCTACTGTTATCAAAGCACTACCCATTCAGTAAGACTGGAACACTGAGAACGTCCCCGTTCTATTGAAAGTCTGGAAGTCCAACCTTCCCGTTGGACGTCTCAGGACGTATACTCATATACAACTGCATCATTCATCATTCATTCATGGACAGTATTTCAGTGCATATGTAAAATTAGAGGTGACTGAACCCTCTGAAGGTAGCAGAAGGTCTGCTGGAAACATTGGCTCTCGGTCTTAACCATGGAATACACACATGGAGTCCTTTCAGGTACTCCACATGGACCCCAGCCCTCTACTGGTTCTCAAGGATTCATCGAGTGAGGGCCTGGCGCCAGATGCTCTGCCACATCTGGCTGCCGAGGGGACGGAGGAACTCAACAAAGTCTACTGTATTGACACTCTGGAGAAGTTAACAGGCCAACCTCTCAGTGCCTCTACCCATTTGAGGTGAGAACACATGAGGATACCGGTTCCACATGGAAGGCTATAGAATCTAGCAAACGTGTTAGGGGTCGCCCAGCCCGCAGCTCTACAAATATCTGCCAGTGAGGCACCACGTGCCAGCACCCAGGGTGAGGCCACACTCCTTGTTGAGGGGGTAGGGTACACCCTTTGCTTGGTAGGCCAGGGGGAGGGCTCCCACTATCCAGTGGGTCATCCACTGCTTGGAGACGGCATTCCCCTTCTGTCAGCCTTCGTGACAAACAAAGAGCTGCTCTGAGGTCCTGAAGCTTTGTGTTCGGTCAGGGAGTAAAGCAACTGGCCATGAGAGGTCTCTTGAGAGGCAAACAGATCTACCTGAGCAGAAACTCTCCCAAATCAGCTGAACCGTCTGAGGATGGAGTCTCCATTCTCCGGGAAGTGCAGCTTGCGACAGCTTGTCGACTGCCTGGCTGCATAAGCCTGGAATGTGAATGGCCTGAAGCGACCTCAGATGCTTCCGGCACCGGGTGAACTGAAGCACATGACCGAGACGAATGGTCCGGAGAAGCCAACGAGATGGACCAGGAAGCTTCATTCAAGCTTTCAGAGACCGAGCTAGCAGCACTAACGACGTGCCTGCAGTGGGACCCCTCTGCTGCCCGTGCAAGCATAGCCACCAGTTCTGGATCTGTATCTGGCAGAGTGGATGCTGCACTGGCCGGAACTTCACTTCCAAAACCATCTGACTCACCTTGTGATGCAGCGATCGACATCCGATCATCGGGGTGAGTGCCAGAGGAAACAGCTAGTACCCCCTGTGGAGGTCCAGACTGTCCCTGAGGCAGCTCCACTGGCTGTGGAGCGCTGGTGGAAGGAGGAGCCCTCGGAGGGGTAATTCCTCATCATCACTGTAAAACCGGTCTGGCACCCCTCGCCAAAAGTAGCGCTCGTCTGGCTGTCTCTCAGCAGCTCTGCGATGGCTCGTCTTCCCACAATGAGAACATGACTCATCCACGAAAGCCACCTCAGCATGCTTCAAGTTCAGGCATGAGAGCGATTGTGACCATCACCCGGCGCCAGATAGCGACTGCATACAGAAACATGAGCTACAATTTTAGAAAAACTCTTTTAGTGTGCTGAAGCAGGGGGGTAGTGCAACCTGATGTGGCAACCCACTTGGCACAGGAACGACCACCACTGACGACACTGTCAGACCAGCCACTAATCCTCAAAGCAGGAGAGGGAGCTGAACGTTGTGCACACTCAACTCGAAAAGCTGAATATGCGCTGCACTAGCTGCTTATTTATACTCACGCTGTGATAAACTGCAACAGGATGTTCATTGGCATGTTTTAATACACTCGAAGTGGATTGGTCTCTCGAAATCCCAATTCGTCAGTCATATACGACGTGACTCGGAGTGACCGACTGAAAGGGAACAATAAGTGTAATTCTGCTTTAAATTGTTGTTTTTCCACAAAATGTTTAAATGTTTAAATATTTTTTTTTTATTTGCCACTATCCTAGGTTTTGCCCATTTATCAGTAAGATTTTTTACTTATTTAAAATGCAATAAATGTAATATTCTTTTATATATTTAAATATGTGCAAGTCAGAATAAAGATGTTGTTTGAATTTTTACATAAATATTGTAAAAATACACTGACAAAGTAACATTATTTCAATCAAATTTTTACATTTTACTCTCCAAAAACATATTTGAAACCTTAAAGGTAAACCCTGTAATTATATTCAATGCGCTTTCCATAGAAATAAAATCACTTATGTGAATTTCTTTTGATGCGGACATCTTTGACCCATGTATAATATTTATTACTCATCACTCAACACTATTAAGTTTTACACAACTGAGAAAATATGCAAATTTAAAGTGACATAATTGTGGCGAGATGATGACAGAATTTTAGTTTAAAATGCAAATCTCTTGCTGAAGGTATGATTCACTTAGACTGACCTAATTTAGACACGTGGAGGTGATTTCTGCTGCAGAGTTTTAAATAAACCCATTAGCTACCTTATTTGTGTAACTTACACATTAAATATATTTAATTTTTATTAGTATTCAGAATCCACTTGGCTCAAATATCTGAGTGGGCATACTCAGTATGAACAGTTATTACACTTCTGGTCACGAGTTTAGATTTTAAAAGCTGTATTGGTGGTTCACTGCTGTGCTATAGCTTGTGTATTTGCTCTTGGCTCTCACCTTGTTGCCAGAGCCAATTCTGCTGGCCACTCTCTCAACAAAATGACTGATTTGTGTCAGGACTTATAGGCTTCATGCAGGCATCGGTGCTGCACTAGAACGGCGGGGTGAAAGCAAGAATAGAGATTAGTGAAAGAATTCATCCACTTCTCTGAGTCAGTGGGGTGAGGATTTTCACAGTAGCTGCTGTAGACAGTTTTTTCTGCCTGCCTTTCTCACAGGTTTGAAGTGAATGATGTATAATTTCGGGCTTGATGAGGCCATATCCCCCCAGTTTTGAGTTACTTCAATAAGAACTGAAATATTTTCTACTGATCTGATGGGTATTGAAACTCCTAAAGGAGTAGTTCACCCAAAAATGAAAATGCTGTTATTTATTACTTACCCTTATGTCGTTCCTTCAACCTTCTTAAAACTTCAGAAATACCAGATTTTATATAATCCGAGAGCTTTCTGAGCCTGCATAAACAGCAGCGCAACTACCACGTTCAAGTCGCAAAAACATTGAAAGCCCTAGGGTTGGGCGATGTCGACCAATTTGGCAGCGTACGATGTCTACTGTGAAACATTGCGATGGACGATGACATCAGGGGGGGGGTTTGGTGCGTCAATGGTGCGCTCGCTTATTAATGGCATAGATTTGACGCCATAGATTAAGTGTGTTTTTCGCAAGCTGATTGCTGCTGTTGCGGTGGGGCGGAGCATCGCAATGCCGGCTCAGCATCGTGATGTCTATCAGCCATCGCCGATGGACGATGGCATCGTCTATCGACGCAACACTAGAAAGCACATCGTTCAAATAGTCCATCTGAAATGAGTTTAAACAATACTTTTTGTGCAACAACCACCAAAACCAGGGGGTGATGAGAAAGTCACATGATGAGCCAAAGCCCATCACAAGCAGCTTTTAAATATGAACATGTATAGAAGGGGCTCAGTGTCATTCACACAAACACTAAACACCATCATGAAAAGACTCATTAAACTAAATTATGCAATAATCATTAATTTAACAACATTAGATGCAACATTTAAACGTAACTTATAAGAAGAAACATAGTTATTTTAAAGATGAAACATAAAATTCGAACAAAATTTGAAATTAAAGGTTTTCTGTTAACAGGTTTTTACTGTAGCATTTTAACAGTTTGCAGATTTCATCAAAAATATCTTCATTTGTTCTCTGAAGATGAATGGTCTTACAGGTTTGAAACGATTTAAGAGTGAGTTATTCATGGCAGAATTTTCTTTTTTGGATAAACTATCCTTTTAAGTGGCGCAGAATTGGAGAGAGACATGGTATAGAATCATGAATATTAATTAAATTATAATGTTCTGCCAATAGTTGTAAAGATGGCTATGAAGCAGTTAAGAATCATTGAAGAGGTTATCCAAAATGAGCCATTTCTTGTAGTAATTAATCATTGAAGCATCTGGCGTTGAAAAAAAATCTCTGATGTTTACGCAGAGGAATAATATCCCCCTTTTCCTTCCTGGAATGAAGGAAATCTAGATGAAAATGCCTTTAGATTTCGAGGTAGCATGAAATCCCTTACACCGAAAGAGGCAGGAAACATCAAAGAAGGCCTGGGTAGAGTTAAAAGACCAATCAGCCAGTCAATCTCTGAATTGCAAATTCAATAATTCAGAGGAAAATTACTCCAGCAGAGGGAATGTGAATAATTTAGGATATTATGACTTAAAAGTTCCTCCATGCGAGTGGTAAGGATGATTAATTCAACATCTGGACTAATAGAGATTCAGTCTGAGCTTGATTTACGCGGTGCAGTGCTTCTGCTCTCACACGCCGTCTTTGTGTCTTACATTCTTAGTAAGACGCCTCACTGTAGGCTATGAGCCATTGAATATGTTTCAGTGCCGGTTTAAAGAAAACAGTGGGTAATCTCCGCTACTCAGCATTCACACACCATTCAGGGCTTTAAAATGCAATACAAGTCACTCTGCTTAGCTTAATGCTGTATGACGGAATGATCTGATCTTATGATAATTATAGGGAGCATATGCTGTCCTGTGGTTGCTGAATGATGAGATGCTAGCAAAGCATGCTAATTATATTCACTGGAATGGCTTTAGATTCTTAAGCTCATTAAGTCATGGTCTATAGCTGTGGTTCTCAACTGGTTTTCAATCAGGAAGCAGATTTTTCATGACTGAAACATAGTACCACAAAATGGTTATTGTGAAGAAATAAACAAAAAATCTTCTAAATCACAATGAAATGTAATAAAATTAACAATATTAAATAATATATATATATATATATATATATATTCTTACTGTTGGTCATGAATTGATATATAATTATTGGTTAATATTCATATTTATATATTCATGTATATAAATCAATATATAATAAACATCAATAATATATAACATTAAATCATACAATAATAATAATCATAATAATAACAACAAAAATGATTTTAAGGAGTTTTTATATTTAGTTTATTTTGTTAATATATTGTAATATACATTCATATTTTATTATATATATTTTTTTTAATGAATTGTCATATATTTATTTTCCAGTATTGTAATATACATTCTTTCTTTTTTTATATAATAATTATTTTTATTTTTATTATGGTTGGATAATTGGATAAAACAATAATAACAATAATTGTGGTATTAATAATAATAATAATAATAATTATGCATCCAAACAATATTGTAAAACAGGTTATATTGTAGTCTGGGTCATGTTTTATTTTACCTTGCATCATTTTGTTCACGGCTTTCAAAATAAGAGGATGTCCATGTTCATTTCTGCCTAATTTGACTGAGTTCTGCAAAGTGGCAGATGAAATTGCGAAAAATAACACATTTGATAGAATGCGCTGCTTTTAACATCAACAGCCAAAGACTTTGCAAGCATGTCTCTTCCGTTTTAAGGAGCCTGTTCAATTTGATTATATAGTTAGTTCTGCTAGTATGATATTATTTTTGCACATGTCATGTTCCAAATAAATGAACAAAGGGCGAAATAGTACTGCATTAGTGCTGCATTCCCTTGGGTTTTACTTTTACAGCCACAGGTTTTACATTCAACATTTTATCTCCCATTTCATGACAGCTCCAGCTCTGAAATGGATGTCTTTTTCTCAATAACACTGATGTCTGACCTCAGGCCTACGGTAGCATAATAGTGCCAAGTTTTATCCAGACATGGCTGATTCCATCAATATCCTGTTGAAAATATTTCTCATGCAGAATGCTGGCAAAAGCGATCAGAGAAATCAAGACATTTTCAAGCAAAACATGCATCGATTCGACTTCATTTAGAGGATATTACAGAGCAACAGTGAAAGGAATGAAGGTTACAGTTGGCCAGACACACATTATGGGTCCGATTGATGGGGTTTTTTCACGACTAGAGAAATCAATGGCTCACTCGTCCCAGAGTGAATGTGCGATCTGTCATGTAGAGAGAATGCAGCACTGATGTAACGCTTTCCCACACTCTATACAGACCAGTCACCGCCCTATAGAAGCCAAGGTCATTTTATGACAGAGCTGTCTGCCTGTACTGAGTGCGCTTTAAAGAGTTTTTACCTGATCTGACCCTTAAAGGGTTAGTTTCCCTTCAAATGAAACGTATTGTAGCGTTGAAAAACTGTAAAGAAAAGTTGCTCAAAAAAAGTTGTATCATTGATGTCACATTCAAGTTATTTTTCTGGACCTGGATCATTTCAGTTGTGTTGGTGTCTATAGAGGGTCAGATATAGAGGGTCAAAACACAATTTAAGGGGAAAAGTCTGGAAGCTAGACGCGAAACCCTATAGCAGATACTTTTAGCTTGATCTGAAAGAAACAACAGCATTTCAGAACATTTGAGAAGTGTACTAACATCAGAAAATCTCTGTAATGTGTGTGCCATAACAGCCGCCAGGCTCTTTTAGAGGTGAGTGGGTGTATAGTGTGTTGACTGGACCCTGTTAGGGCACTGACACAAAGAAGCGAGTGCGCGTGGAGCCCGAGGCGTCCGCTCTAAAGTTAACCGGCACTCTTTCTGTCTCCGGCGTTGTGCGCAGTGCCGGGAGATGCTCCAGATAAGGAAATGAATGAGTTTGTCTTGCCCCGTGTTTCATCAGTATGTTGCCTATTGTTCCTGGTAGATCAGTCATCTCGCTATCGGTTCCCCTGGAGACTTTCTCTTTATTCTGCAGTCTCAGACCAGATTTCCTTTTAGTCGAGGCCACGTCTTTCAATACGATTCCAGGCCTGTACTTGAGTCAGCAGAGACAGGATGGGACTCTGATAAGTTGATTGTTGCCTTTTGTGAAAGATGTTGCTGACTCTTAATTCTTTGCTTTGCTGTGCTCCTGGATTACATAAAAAGAGATTGGATTATAGGTATTGCTTTTCCATGGCTTGACTGAATTATTTATAGTAGATCTCATTGGTCAGATTTGATGAAGCAGGTGTGAGAACTGTGCTGTCCAGCTTCATGTGCTCTATTACACCTAATATTAACACGTTTAGTTGTAAATGTGAGCCATTATGATCTCTCAAGCACATTTTGAAGGTGAAAACACATGTGACCACATTGCATTTGTATTGCAAGTGCTAATCTATGCTAATGTGTCTCTGGATAGCGGCAAAAAACAGCTTACTCATCTGTCAATCAACCATTAATCAACCACAGCTGCTCGTCCTAAATAACAATGAATGTTCTGAATTAAACATCATGTTATGGGGGGAAACCAGCTATATTATTTCGTTTTATTTTATTTTTTTTTACTTTATTGTCTTGTTTTGTTTTATATTTTATTCTATATTTTTTGCATTTAATGTTTTGTTTTAATGTTGTTGTTTTTTTTAACCCTTTTTGTTTGTTTTTGTTTTCTTTTGTATTTGATTTTAGCATTTTTAGTTTATTTTCTTTTTAATTTTTTTTTCTTTTATCATTATTATTATTTGCTATTATTTTGTTGTTGTATTTTTTGTTTTGTTTTGTTTTCGCCTTAATGTTAAACAAATAATGCAGCAATACACTGATCGGGTGGAAAGCATCTTTTTATTTAATACATTTTAATTTTATTTTTTATTTCCAATTTTAGTATTTTGTTTTATTTTATTTTTTCCACTTTATGATCTTGTTTTATTTTTATTTTAAATATTTTTTAAATATATTGTATTGTGTTTGTTTATTGTTTTTTTTTGTTTTTTTTATGTGTAATATTTCAAGTTTTTGTTTTGTGTTTGTGTTGTTTTTTCTCTTTATGTTTATTTTTGTTTTCATTTTTTGTATTTTATATTTAGTTTTTGTTTTTTATTATGTTTTTTGTTTTAGATTTTTACAAGTATTATTATTATGTTGTTGTTGTATTTATTATTTGTATTTGTTTATCTGCCTTTAATGTTAAATACATTTAAACATGCAATAACACACTGATGTAATGATTGACGTATGTAGTCGTGTAATCAGAGACTGTTCCCTCGAAATCCAATCATAAGTCACAGGAGGCACATTCGATATGCGTGTACCAGGCCGATGTGTCTCATCTGGCCACTTGTGCTGGAATCCCCCCGAGACGTATCTTAATACCAGGCGTCAAAGGGCCTGAGGTCAATTATTTGAAAGCAGTATGAGGTCAACTGCTCTGTACTGGAAATCTACAGGCAGTGCTTGATTCTACTCACATAGTCCCAGACAACCAAAAAACCTGCTATCGTCTGCTGAACACATGGGAATTTATTGTTTTGTTATAATTCTTTTAAATATGAGTAAATAATTATTCTACATCTTACAAACAGCTTTTTTTCCCTCATTGCATCAATTATGTAGCCTGAGGGTACAAAGATGCAGAAATGAACAGGGTGGAATTGTAAACCTAAAGTTCCTCTGAGAGTCAAAACAAACATCTTTTCAGCTAATTTTGTAGTCTTATCTGGATGTTTATCACTATTCTCAGTGTAAAGTCACGAAATGTGTGTGTGTGAGTGTGTTTGTCTGCATAATTCATTGTTTTACAGAAACGTCCTCTTTCAGTTTAAGTTGTAAACAAACCTCACCCTTTTAAATACTTCATTGTGATTGGTCGGTTATGTGGTTACATATTTTTGTAATAACTGCTAAACCATATAATTGACTGTTGTCCAGGCAACCAATTTCCTACATAACTGCGCTAGTTTTATGTCTCTCATATTACTCTGTGGTCTCTTTCTTCCCACAGAATGAAATAATTTCTCTCAAATCAATATTTCATATCTCTATATTTATTTATTTGATAAGTAGCTGGATAATAAGGGGATAATGTACAGTCAGCAGGACATTTTCACACAATAACACATTAGAAGGTGAAACAAGTCTTATTATCCTGTCTGGATTTATTTTGCGGTAATGACTGAGTAACTCCTAATATATATTCATATACAGATTTTCAGAAAGAGGAGACAAATATGAAGAGATTAACTACAACAGTCAGAAAAAGATTATAGTTACCCCTTTAGCAGCTGTGTTAAAATCAGTGTTTACTTATATAAAAGTAGTTAAGTAAGTTTTTAAAAAATATATACATTTTTCAATTAATATATACAGTATGGTATATATATATATATATGTGTGTGTGTGCAAAAATACTGTTTTATAAAACGTTTCTGGAAAAACATTCATTTGGTATGAAGATTTTTATTTTTCACTCTTTTTTGCAAAGAGTGGTTCTGGCAGTTGGTGACGATACTTATTGCGTCACTGATTCAATCGATTTTTTTAAATCCGCTTATTTATTCAGAACACCTGACGTCTTTATAAGTGAGTCGTTATTACCTTATTCAGCTTCTGTGAATGAGTCAATCATTTCATTTTTTTTAAGTTTAACTGAACATTGTGAACATCTGAAATGTGCAGGTTGTTTAGAAATGTATGCCTTGAAAGAGCAAAAAGTAACTGTCGATCCAGTGTGTCTATAATGTAAGTTCCATAATATAAAAATATAGATTTATTGTTAAATAATACAAAAAGGATTTGTTCTGTCCGTAGTAACTGCAAACTGATGGGTTTAGTCTGCTAGAACATTTGTTGATTCCAGTGTGTGTATCTAAGCTGAAAACAAACCTTACAACAGCACAGATTTGTGTGGTGTTAAATGTACAGACTGTACTCATCTCAGAATGTGCTGCTGTGACTCAATTACCTTGAATTCAACTCCTGCAAACCACATTGATCAGTTATGCCCTTTCACTCACCTCTTATTCTTGTAAGTAGTATTTTATATGAGGAGGAATCTTATTCTGCACCTTTTCAAAGAGCTTTGTTAGAGTGATTTTATGCTCTCACACACTAATTATTCTCTCTTTCTCTTTCTCTTTCTCCTAATGGATCCTGCACCTGATTTATATCTCTTGGGGGGGGGGGGGGGGGGGGGGGGGGGGGGGGGGGGGGGGGGGGGGGGGGGGGGGGGG
>JAUMHQ010000033.1:2380549-2401524 GCA_032361165.1 Enteromius paludinosus | reverse complement strand
AAGTGCAGAGTCGTCCCATTTCGTTTGACCATGACTATGCAACAGAAATAATGCAAAAACGAAAAAGATACAATGGCATAAAGAAAATGCTGAAAGAAGAGAAGATGCGGTTCCAGACCCCTTTCACAAAAATATGCATCCATTGGAGCGATGAGACACAGACTTACAACACTCTCGAGAATCCAGAGAAAAACATGAAGGGTCGCAGGATCATCGGGAAATCAACAACGATAGAAGCACAATGGATCCCAGAGTAGATCTCCAGGAAGAAAGGCTTCAAAGCTGCATGACCTGGCAAAGCACTGGCAACTCTGAAAGGAACCTACGTGTTCGACAAAAACTTAAGGAAGTCCAACACTTGCCGCCGAATTAACGGAGGAATGCTTAGCACCTGATGCGGTCTGATATAGAAACCGTAAGATCTCCCAGTAATACTGTACAGACTCTTAAATAGAATACAAGACTGTTATGAATGAACCCAGCACTTAATTTGTTTCATTTAATTTAGTTGGAGATTCAACTAGAGTTTGTGCTGAGTAGCATATTTGAGGTTCGCTGCTTCTTACATCTAGGGTGGGCCCCTTTTTCAAGGTTAGTCCCGCATTCCTCCAACGGGACTCATTAGGTGCATTAGTACACCCATTTGTATTTTAACTTTTTTTTGTATACACATCGTTCTGGAAGTCTGTTTAAAATACAATACAGTTGTAAAAATAAGTTTTGTTATGTTTTTTATGTATTTTGGGGGATATTATACAGTCGACTGATTCAGAGCCAATTTACTATATAAATATTACGATATTTCTGAAGGTTATATCACAAAATATAAATGAGTTATGTAATCCAGTTAAAAAGGGGGAAAGTTTTAGCTAAAATTAAGAAAGAAAAAGCACAAGTGATATTTTTTCAGGAGACACATCTTTCGCAACAAGAGCATTAAAGGTTAAAGAAATTTTAGTGTAGCATGCAAGAAGTGCATGTATCTCGTAAATAAATTAAGTGTAGCATGTAAGAAGTGCATTACCAGGCACTGGTATAAGGTCTGCCTTTCTCTGCCCCTCTAAAGTTGTGTGTGTGTTTGAAATAACCCTTTCATTGGTGTATTCCTTAAATCGTAACTGCTAGTGGTTTACTGTATATGCATGTGTCTACTGGGCATAGTTTTCCTGATGCCACCGGGGTGGCGGATGCACTGACGGCGAGGGCCTGCAGCTATATTTTGTAGTTCTGTAATTCTTAATTTCTTACATGTGTTTCTGTGAACAAATATCAAAGTGAAATCCTGTTTGTTGGTCTCATCTCTTTCTTCTCTGGGAATACAGGTCCTCTTTTTATCTCAGCACGGAAGCTTGTGTGCACATAAATGCACATCTGACTGCAGAGCTTTTGGGTGATACAGGCGATTACACATTTGCTCGCTTCGTTTTGTCTCTAAAGCTTTTCGAATTGTTGAGTGGCACAAGTATTATTTTTCTGTCTAATGTAATGATAGACTATTTGCTCCTTATTGATTCTGCTCCACCACCAATCTGTTAGTCCAGATTTGGAGAGCTTCCTCTCTTTCTAGCTTCCAGACGTTTTTGTCGTTTATGGTTAATGGATGCAGAGTTAAGAAACAAGGTTTCCAGAGGCTTTGCGCTATCTTGGTTATTCAGAACGGACTGTGTAAATAATGATACGGCATTATCCATTCACTGGGTCTCAGTGGAAGACTTTCATTTCTCGTTTGTTCTTTGAAGAAACGTATCCTTAGAGAGCTGATGCGACACGTGATGTAGCAATTCCTGAAACTCACTCTTTGAAATACCCTCACTACCTGAGTCCCTCAAGCATATGGCTTTGTTTTTCTATGTCACTGCGAAACCTTGAGAAACATTTTGATGTGGACGCATCGTGGCAGAAGGCAGCAGAAAGTGATTCGGCGAATAAAGAATCGTTGCATTAAAGATATATTCTGGGTTCACTTTAAGTTCAAGCTCAACTGTTTACTTTGACTTTAGACGCAACAAACTGTGTTTATATGTAATCCTTAGGTGTTTTGATGGTATTAGCACTATCAGGTGCGAACGATAGCTTAGTCCTTAACATAATCAGGCACTGCTTGATCAGCTTTTTAGTGTGCGTGTGCTTCAGATGAAAAAGCACGTCAGAACAGCATGCAAATAAAATATTTAACCGGAAAGGCTTTAAAGCACATGTTATTAATATATTTTTTAAATTGCTAAAAAGTGCAGTGTCCTGTAAGTGTAACTCTAATGCTGAATTAACTTTTTATGTGAATGTGTGTTCGAGTTGCAGTTGGAGCTGGAGGCAGAAGACTTGTATGATGATAAAATTGCACGATTCTACGTTATTCCTTTAAAAATCGTCATATCGTCCACCCCTACTTATAAGACAACGCGTTAGAAAAAAAGCCTTTTTGGTTTTTAGTAACATAATATAACGTTAGTAGTATTGCAATTCATAAAACAGCTTCGAAACCTTGTGACAAACTTGAACTCACTGGGGGAAAACCATTCACCCTCATGCAAAGTTCTCAATCAGTTGGATTTCTACAATGCTAAATCTCACTGTGGCTCATTTGAGTTAAGTTTCCCGACTTTTGGAGATGCTAGTTGTTCAGAACAGTCGCAGGTGCTGTTGTTAGCTTCTGATGCTGCAGTCAAGCCGAACAGGAAACAAAAGCTGGCCTTTGCCTCAGGCAGCAGGCTCGTTGGTGGAACGGCTTTCATAACACTGCTTTTGCGGATCAGGAGCATTTATCAAAATGTCAATATGCAAAGCGAGGGCCTTTTGCCGCGGCTAATGAATACAGCAGAGGTGGGTCTGAGCCTCCGCTTCCCTCGAGAGAGCCCAGATCTACAATTAAAGCCCTATCGGCCTCGTCTCTTCCTCCATCAATACTTGCTTTGACTGGCCCTGCACACGCACCAACCATGGTACTTTTATGGCCTGTTGCCAGGCAACGGAAGAGAGGAAATGGGCTCCTAGACCCGATAGGTCACTCTTGAAGAGGAGGCCATCCAAAGTAAGGATCTATCTGCTTGATAATGGACCAATCTCTCAGTCCTCAATACTTCTGCAAGTAAGATAAATTGTGTATAGCTCATGTTGTTTAATGTTACGCATAGAAGTATTTGACAGCAATTATTCAACAGCAGTTTAGTGCAGGTATTTAAAGAAAAATGTCTGTCTTACATTATCTATCTATCTATCTATCTATCTATCTATCTATCTATCTATCTACCATCCATCCATCCATCCATCCATCTGTCTCTATCTGTCTTATTAATTTTATTTCATTTCTTAGCCTGCAAATTGAAGTGATAGAACAACTGGACAACAAAAAACACTACATCTTGCTTTTCCCAATTCAATCAAATGGCTGCAGTTTACCCTCAAACTTTAACAAACAAAAAAATCAATATCACCATGATATGAAAAACTAGTATTTACACAATAATTCAGCACAGACTTTCCTGTCCAGCTCCTATGATTTTTTTCAGGCACACAGAGAAAAATGACTTAGTTCACACTGAATGATATAGATGAGGGGAAAAAATGCTTCTCTTGGGCTTAATTGTACTTTTTGTTCTGTAGCAAAGAGACTGGACTAAGTTCAAGTACTCTCGACTATGGCTAAAATACACTAGATGTTGTTAGCAGTGTTCAGAGAGGTGAGAATTACTGTCAGCGGTGACCTACTCTAACACAAACTCATAGAGTTTAATGACAATACGTTACTCGCTCATTCTGTCACACACATCATTTAGCAACAATTAGCATCGATATTAGAAGCCTGGACCATAAAAAGAACAGCATCGCAGTGTTTCTATATCCATTTATCTCTCTGGAAATATTGATTTTAGTTACATGCGTGCATGCTGTACAAGGGAAGATTTTGCTGTTCACATTTACCTGTTGCATTTTGTTTCTGCTTTTCCTTTGAAATATGGCTCTCTTGAATTGCTTATTAAAACCTGGCTAAGCCATTAAAAAAAATGATGCTCTGTGCTTAACTCCTTTATTTATGCATGCGGTGATGAAAGGATTTTTTTTTTTTTTTTTCATGATCCTCATCAATTCAAAATTGATAACAATGAACCGTGTTTGTTGCCTAGAAACATATGGATCTCCACCAGGAAAAAAGGAACACACGTGGCTTTGCAGTATGTTGTGAATAAGATGCAGTGCAGTGCGTTCTGTCAGATTGCAGCAAGGAAAAGTTAACAGGTTCGGTCACTGGGGACGTTACAGCCGAACACATAAATCTTATCAGACAAGTCCATGACCCAAAAAATGCCACCACTGCTTGAGTTGATCAATGCCAGGCTTTATATCTCGCTGTAAAATGGTTTGACTATTCAGCGAGTTTGTGTGTCGTTTTCTCTGAAAAGGGGAATCTCAGGCTAAAGGGGGCAGCTCTTTTTGTGCACTTCATTAGTTAATTATAATACAGGCACACTGGCTCTATTGTGCGTACCGTCCAGAGGAACAGACAGAAAGAGACAGGCAGAATGAGTGAGAGAGAGCCATGCACTTCTTCTCTCATAAGTGCATCCAAATGCTCTGAGAATTCAGTGACCGGAAGTTTATTATCCTTAGTCATTCTTAGGTGAATTCAGTCTACTATTGATGCTTCTAACAAACACAAACTAATCGTTTTGAGCAGTGTGGCTCACACATTGACAAAAATACTTTATATTTTGGTGGCCTTGGCCAAATTACTGACAAGATAACTAGGTTTTGGAGCATTAATTAAATGTTTTGGGTGAGTAACTACATTTTGCAGACATGCAAAAAAGTTCTGACGTTCCAGTAAACAGTCGCGACATTTGCACTTACAGTTTAGAGAAAATTAAGACACTTTTGAAAAATGTGCCAAAGCAATTAAGAAAAACTAGTGAAACGTACAACTTTTTGCACAGTGAATTAGATTGCATTAACTAACCTTGACACAAAAGTATAAATCTGGCTTTTATGTAAATATGAACTGTATTGCCAAATAAAGAAAGACTCCCCACAATTGTGATTTTAGCATTCTACCTTAATACATTTTTCAACAGTGATGATTTCAATCTTTAATGCTGCACGTTGTCTAGCTCAGCTGATGCCTCGGGCAGATTGCCAGAAAGAGAATGATGCTGTTGAAAGCTGGAGTAACTCTGGCAAACATAATGAAAGCCTTTGAAAATGACCCAAGTGCTCTTCAGTGATGAAGCCTCTGACAGACCGCTCTGCGTGCATGAACCTGGCTGCCACTCCGCAGCTCGTGTCAGATGTGTGTTTTCACCCAGAGGCAGCCAGTGGTTCTTCACACGCGTTTTATCTGTTCTGAACTCTTTCGGCCTCTCTAAACACCACCTCGCTCTGAGGCTCTGTAAGCTGCGTCCTGTAAACCCAGCCCTGTGCTCTGCCTCATTAGTAAACCATTAGAAGGACACTCTCAGGCCAAGGGATTTATGTGGTATTTTCCGTAAGTGAAATTGCATCCTCGTGCGTCAGCGGTGAGTGCAGACATGGTGGTGGAATGTCTGAGTTCGATCCGTACATCCTGACAAAGGAGAAGGGCATCAGTATTCCAGGTATCTGCCCACTTCAAAGGGAATTCAGCAGAGCAGGGAGCTGTTTGATTAGCCGGCATCGATACAGCTTAGGATTTTAGCCTGCTTAAGACAGCTGACAGCGAAACAGGATTTCTTGTCTCCTTCTAAGTGTTTTACCAGTCTTCTCATGTCTGAGTTTGCAACGGTTTGTGGCTGCTGAAATTTCTACTGATAGGAAGAATGCTCCCAATAGTGCGTAAGGCTTTACCAGTTTAGCTTTTGAAATTTTAGATCCAGCTTTGGTCAGAAACCCCAGAAATTCTTTGTTGTGTGCTTCTTAAAAAAGGAATCAGATATCAATTTATTTATTAAAAACAATACATAATTTTCAGTATTGACAAATAAATCAGTATTGAAGGAATAATTATGAACATTTGATGAAAATGTAATCACCACAGGCCATACGAGAAGTAGATGAGTTTGTTTCTTCATCAGAACAGCTTTGAAGATGCTTGACATTTGTCACTCGCTCACCAATGGACATTCTGTAGTAGATGGGTGCCATCAGAATGAGAGTCCAAACAGCTGATAAAAACATCGCAGTGATACTTGCTTATTACAAACACACAGATTTTTACATAAACAGTGTTTCAATAGATAGATTGGAATGGTGTGGATTTATCAGCTGTTCGAACTCTCATTTTGAGGGCACCCATTCACTGCTAATGACCTATTGATGAGCATGTGATGTAATGCTAAATTTCTTACAGTCTGTTTTGATGAATAATTCATATAACACTTTGGACGGCTGGAGGTAATCTAATTTTTGGGTGAACCATACCTTTCGATATAGCAATAAAATAATACATTAATGGATATATTCGAAACTATATTTTATTGGTTTAAAATATTTCCCTTAACTTTTTTTTGTTCCATATACACAGAAAAAAGACCATTTGAAAAGTGATTAATTAATGCATTCTTTTAAGTTTGAAGTGGCGGTCCTACTTCTCAATAAGCTAAGAAATGTCAGCATTGTTAAGGGAGGAGCAATGTGAGACTTCCTGGCCTCACAGCCCTCAGAGGAAATCAAACTGGGGCAGGTTTGCCAGAATCAGACACGGATGCCCCCAGACAGCCATGAGAATAAAACTCAACTAGCATTGTCTTCCACTCAGACTAGCAATCATAAAGAATAAAGCTCAAATCTGGTTCCCTGGCTCATCATTAAGAGACCTGAGCAGGGCTGAGGACAGAATGGGAGCTACAGATTCTTATGTCTAGCAGTGGTCTAACACCTAGCAGAGACATTTGTGAGGTCCTTAATCTGCACTGCTCTTCCATTAGCAGGATGAAGACCGGTAGCCACATGATTGCCTCTACATTTTAATGAGAGTCATTTGTTTTCTTTATCATTCTTGAAAAATAAATGACTGCCTTACTGGAATGCTTCATTTCGAATTGAATCCAAATATAAAGCTGGCTCACTGTTACAGTACAGCAAAATGACTTGTATCAATGCTGTTTTCCTGATTCTCATTCACAAGCTCTGATGACTTTTTTTGAATATAAGGTCCTGCACAAAAATGTAACATGTGACTCAAAAGAGTCATTTGTTTGTTATTCTTATAACACTGGATCGCACTGCATGTTTTAATTTAGTAAAAAAAAACATTTATCTATTTATTTTTTTCATGTCTGACTACACTGGTCGTTCTGTGTGTTTTTGATTAACTAAATAGAATCAACTCAAAAGAGTCATTTGTTTGTGATTGTGACTAAACTGGTTGCACTGTTGGTTATTTATTTAAACTGGTTGTTTTATTTTTTATTCATTGAAAAGAACCAGTTCAAAAGAGTCATTCATTTGGAATTCTGACTACACTGGATGCACTTTAGGTTGTTGTTTTAATGGAATCACTTTGTTGAGTCACTGAGTCATGTATTATTTATTTATTTTTTTAAATATTATTTTTTGATTTATGGAATGAATCACTAATAAGAACCAGCTCAAAAGAGTAATTTGTTTCTTGTTGTGCTGCATGTTTTTGATTCGCTAAATAGAATCAACTAAAAAAAAAAAGATTTGTTTGTGATTGCGATCAAAGTTGTTACAAAGTCTTTTTATTGTTTCATTAATTTAATTTTAAACTAGCTTAAAAGAATCAGCTCAAAAAAGTAATTTGCTTACTGTATTATTTGTACATTTGTGTTTATTTTTTTTATTTTTTCTTTACTAAAAAGAACCAGCTTAGAAGAGTGTGTTTGCAAACCAGACTACACTGTATGTATTCACTGCTTTCACAAGCACAGCTTAATAGAAATAGCTGTTTTCTTGCCTCAGTGTATGTCACCATAAACAGCTTTATCTTACTACATTCACTTTGAACTGCAATTTCTTATTTTATGACTCAATGTAGAGATCCCTGAAATACAGATCAGATTTAAAGATACACACGATACGACACACAGCCCATTTTCTGTTCTGTACTACTATCTATAAGCGGAGTGTGCTTATGAGGGTCGCAGTGGGTCGTGGTGTGTTTACAGTAGTTGGCCGGTTTCCATACAGCAAGTCTGGATGGTAATTAGCCCGGGACAGGCACAGCAGACAGATACCCCAGCACCCTTCAATCCTCCACCACACGGCTTAGTGAGGATTACCGGACATACCATCACTCTGCCCTGCTCTCCTCTGTCTTCATCGGCGCTGAGGGACATGGAGAGACCACGGTCCACAGCGCAAACAAATTACACGCTCAGCTAAATGGCATGCTGGGTATTTATTTGCAGGAGAGACACTCTCAACGGGGTTTACCAGGAGTTTAGTTTGGAGGGACTGTTGAATTCTCAATCTAAACAGACGGCCGTTTTGTTGGTTAGAGTTGTAGTTAGCTCCTGGAACTGATGCTTGCGAGACCAGACGTTTGCTGCTGGGTATTGAAGTGGTACTGAAAGCTGGGATCGTCCTACATGGGCTGTTCCCTGAAGGAGGAGTTTTATGCCTCAACTGGCTCGATGCAATTGTCTTTTTGCAGATCAAACGCCTTTTCAATCTGACAGGGCCATTTTCTAGCTATTCCGGTGCCTTGGTATGATTCCTTATTGAGTTAAATTTGAGAATAAGTAGCAAAGCCTTGCTAATGTGGACTTACAGGAGCAGGTTTGGGAGGGGGATTCATAAGGATGGCTAATCTTCCTGCAGCGCTGCACCAGAGCACCTGTTCTCAGTGACTTTCAACAGTAAGTCAATTAACTCTAATTACAGCTTGTGGCTCAAGGCCTCACTGTGAGAGGCAAGACATCAAGACGATCTACAGCCCCACACTCAACCCCGAGACATTGTCTTCTCCCCAGTAACCTGCATCCAATCACCCACCTCATAAACATCATCCTCTTCTGTTTAATTAAGACTGCTCCCACTGATATCACACCTCGAGCACTCTGCGTCTGGCTTGCTCATTCTCTGACTGAGATGTGCTGTACCAAATACTTCATTGTGAATCTGCTTTGTTTTGTTCTTTCTTGAAGGAATAGTTGACACTATTGACGTTGATATTGACATATAGTTAGTGCAAAAACAAATATTGATCATATTTGATTATACAAATTGATCATTTATCCATTATCCAAATATTATGATCCACAACATTAAATAAATGTATATATGTATATATATATATAAATAGCATGATACATTTTCTTATATCTTAAATAACATTAAATATGACAAAATAACAATTATTATTAGTATTAATATTACTAATAATATCAATAATAATTTATTAACATAATACTTCATTGTGAATCTGCTTTGTTTAGTTCTTTCTTGAAGGAATAGTTGACACAGAATTAAAAACTGTTATTAAATTACTGTTTATTTTTTAAATGTAGACTGATACTGACTTATAGTTTTTCCAAAAACAAATAACTTTTTTTTTGTACTGTACATTACATGTAAAAAATGTTTACAGTGTGGAATTATTATTTTATTTTGTCATTTCAAATAACAATTATTATTAGTATTAATATTACTAATAATATTGATAATAATAATATTATTAACATAATAATAATCATTAAAATGGATATTACTGTTATTATTATTTTATTATTCATTATTCAAATAAATACAGAAATAGTTTTTCACTCAGTTACAAAATAATAACAGTTAAACATCATTAAAATATAATACATTTATTATGATCAATGTTATGAGTATTACTTTATAGTAAAATAGTGATTGTTTATTGTTATTTATTCATATAAAAAAAACAAACAAGAGGTCCAATTCTCATTATTAGCAAACCTTTAACTACAAAATTTTTTCTCAGTAAACTCCTAATTTGCTGCTTATTAATAATTAGTAAGGTAGTTTTTGAGTTTATGCATGGGATAGGATTAGGGATGTAGAATATCAAAATAAGTACTAATAAGCAGCCAATATACTATTGATGTGCATGATATGAAGCAAGTGAGAATTGCTCCCTATATTTTTAGTTAACTGCTGCTTTGAAGATGAAGAATATAGAGAGTAATGGAGATTAGATATCTGCCTTGGCATTGATATGTGCGATCACCAGAGTTCTATCTCTCTGATGTTTAGTCACCCATGCCTGCATTAAGCACAATTAGTATCCTGCAGGCAGTGCTCGGTATCTGGTGGTGGGAGGTGGCCCCTCCAGTTTCGAGCTGACACCGCAAACCGCCGGGCATCTGCACTATTAAAGGTAATAACATATGTAAATGAAATGAACTTGTTTTTGGCAAGGGATATTCAAGTCATTTGAATTTGTCTTAGTCACACATCGTGGCAGCCTCTGAGCGAGCGGTCTAATTTATCTTCCCCAAGACGTGCCCTGATTAAAGAACACATTTCACTCCACACTTCACAGTTATTATGATGGTGGCAGTGGCCACTCGTTGCAATGGTAAATGTTTGCTCATGCTAAGTTATAACTGTTTACAGACAAACGCTAACAAATAAGTGCTGATGGTTTTGTCAGGATGGTAAACCTCAACATCGGCAGCTCATGTTTTGAGCAGGAAGTGAAGACACACTTTTAAAACAACTAAAAATGAATTCAATAGTACTAGATTTAGATGATCAGACAAAGATGGAAGAGATGTGTTGAGAGATGCCGTTTCTTGAAGATGGCAAAGGAATCAGCTGCTCAGATTAGGTTGGGCAGGTCATTTCACCAAGTTGGAACAGGTAATGAAATGTGATTTTGTGCCTCTTTGAGATGGCGTAGTAATGCATTGTTTATTTGCAGAATGCATATGCTTCTAGAAGGCATGAAGTATTGAATTTCGGTGAAGGGGTGCAGAGCCAGAGGTGGTTTTGTAGGCAAACATTAATGCTTTGAATTTTATGCAAACAGCTATTGGTAGCCAGTGCAAATTGATCAAAAGAGGTGTGACGTGCATTCTTTTCGGCTCATTAAAGATTAATCTTGCAGCGGCATTTTGGATTAATTGTAGAGGTTTGATGGAATTGGCTGGAAGACCTGCCAAGAGAAGACTGCAATAGTCACGTCTGGACAAAACAATAGCTTGAACAAGGAGTTGTGCCTTTAGACCCCACCTTCCTCCTCGGGGTTTGGGCCGGACGCCGAAGTCAATCCAACCCTCGCCGCCAAGGGGTTAAAATCTCCAGGGGTCGGAGTCCGCCGGGCTCTCAGCCCTCTCCCTAGACAGCATGCCAAACACGCTTATTCTATTCGATTATTAATGAGGAAGTGTGCACTCATGAAATGGTGTAAAATTAGACAAAATAGGCCACCTCAATATCAAGATATTTATTCACTGTCACTGCAATGAAAACCTGGATCCATGAGGGAGACTTATTTTTTATATTCTTTAAATATTTTATAAATATTTTATCTGGTTGAAATTTAAAATCCTTTTCTCTCATCCTAAAGAAAAATCAAATTGCAGAAAACTGGAAAAATTATGCGGTCTTTGATTACTGTTGTGGATGATGTGGTATGTGGAGTCAAAAAGGTTGAGAACCACTGCTCTAAAGCCAAATGTTATCATCCCACTGTCACAAGTATAAAATTTCTTGCACTGTCAATGTTTTAAACCCAGGCGTCCTGTCTGTTTATCTGTGTGCAGCTCAAATGTATCAAAGTCGATCTTTAAGTGAAAGCAGGAGGTCAGTAGCACAGGGGGCTTTATCTTGCTTCATGGTCCTTGAGATGGATGCTCTTGTTCTTCAGTCAGTAAACTTTGGTATCTGCTTTGTAGTGTGCCATTACCTCTGACAGAACGTTTACACTTGCTTCAGGGGCGGAGGTCGGCAATATTCCTTTTTCTAGATCACAGCTGATTTATTTATGCTGCCCACTGATATAGTCACATTTCGATCCCAGAATAAACTCAGAAAATCTCCCCACAAGAAGTCATCTGATATGTATCATGTAGTCTTCATAGACATAAATAAAGCATCCTTAGGTGTGGATTATGCATGTCGCTTCTTTTGTCAACATCCATAGACTCGTACTTATGGTGGATTTGTACTGTCTGCTTGGGTTCATGTGTGAATGTCTCTAATCCTATTAGCTTTATGAATTGTGGCATTGCATACAAGCTTTCCCATCAACAATTGTGAACTTCTCAAAGTGAAGCATAACATCTCAAATAATTAGTTTCATGTCCAAAGCTTTGTTTATTCAATTGTCTGTCTCACACTTGTCTTTAATCAGCGTTAATATGCCCATCTGTTGCTTCTGCGTAGTGTGGACCTTTCTAACAGATTGCAATTTCCGTCGACGATTTCCTTTATATTTGGGTCTTCTGTTTTGATCCAGGGATTAATTATTCGGGATAAGCTTCTGAAAATAGTTTGGATGGTACCAACGTAAGTTGTGGGCGTTCGCAATTGTTATTAGAATGATGCTGCTGTTGTTGTTCATTGTCTTTGCTATTGGGACGTTGGCATGAGCAGGCTGGTGTTTTTTTCAAAACTTTGAGGGACGGTGCTGCTGCTGCCCTAAATATCAGGAAAGTGGGAGGTTGATGCTAGTCACTTCTTTCCTGAATTTCTCCGGATCACAGAGTGTTAAAATAGAACCTCAGAGCTATTCTACCATCTGTTCTTACAATATGGTGCTGTGTAACCTTGAGAAAATCGCAAAACAGTTGGCTATGCCTCTTTTCCCTAAGCTGTTATTACTTTTTGTAATTGCCGTCAAGTCAGTTCTGCTTTAAAATATAAAAATAGTACGAGCTCTTCAGTTAATAGGAGTTTCCGTAATTTTTTTTTTGGTCCGTGTGAAACAGTATAACTACTACCAAGTCATTACCACAGCTTGTTAGTCTTTTTTTCTTGCCTAAAGACAGAACACTATTGCTGCATCCTCTGCACATCATGCATGCATAGACTGAGACAAATACTGGAATAGTCGGCTCAATCAGACCGGATGGTCAGCATGGTAATGAGGCCATCCAATAACTTTCTCTCACCCAGAATGCCCTATGTGTTGGCAACTACTCGAAAAGTTCCACCTAGAGGGCATCCCAGGCCCTCCGGTTTCCATAGTAACTCGCCAAGGGTGGTGCATGGAGTTTTTTGGAGTTCAAAGTTTACATAAGAGCCCAGAGATGCTGATTCCCTTCATTGGCTTGGATGGTAAGAAGTGAAATATTAAGCTGAAGCAGCTGTTCTCCATGGAGTTCCTATGTTTCATTTACTGCCAACCTCAAATTAACCACGCATGCTTTAATGTATCAGAAGGAATAACAGTTCATGCTCACAAGTGTAGTTCGACGAAATTCTTCTACATGAATAAGCACAGAGCTGTTTGACAAACATAGTTCAAATGGAGATACAGTTAAGATTTTTACTCATTACATTTATCAAAAGTGACAATAAAAATATTTCTAATGTTAAAAAAATTATTTTTTTAAACTTACTGTTTATGAACGAATCCTTAAAACATGCATATCACATTTTCCACAAAAATATTAAAGGGATAATTCACCCGAAAATTACAATTTTGTCATCTTTTACTCATCCATATGTCATTCTAAACCTGTATGAGTTTCTGAATGAAGCTAATCCCCATATTGTTTGTTTCTTGTGTTGATTCTTCAAAATATCTGGAACAATGTGAGGGTGAGTAAATTCTGACAATTTTTTTTTATTTTGGGGTGAACTGTCCCTTTAAGCAATGAGTGTTTTCAAAATTATAACTAAAAATATTTCATGAGCACCAAATCTGCGTATTAGTTTGACTGTTTAAGGATCATGTGACAGAGATGTCTTGAGTAATGGCTGCTAAAAAGTCAGCTTTGGCACCACTGGAATTAATTACAGTAGACTTTAAACATATTCAAATAGAAAGTAGTTATTTTAAATTGTAATAATATTTAAAATAGAGCCCGACCGATATATCGGCAGGCCGATATTATAGACCGATATTAGGCATTTTCCAAACTATCTGTATCGGCATTTATAATGGCCGATAAATTAATATTTCAAAAATAAAATAAAAATGGATGAAACACCCTTACTGGTAATTTGATTTGGTTTTTGTTGTTGGTGTTATTGTGTTTTTGTTCAAAGGACTTTAAAGTTTCATATCTAAAGTTTCTATTTTCATACATTTATCAGAACTTATAATAATATAATAATAATATATTTTGATGTTCCTCTGTTCTGTTGTGACAATAAAAGAAACAAGTTTCTTTTTAAAATGCACTATCATATTATGTTAGTTAAAACCCATAAATAACTACAAATAACTAATGTTAGGGAAATCTGTAAATGTTTTGTTGCGCGTTTCTGAAATAAATAAAAAAATCTAATAAAATATCGGCCGATATATCGGGATATCGGATTTTAAAACCAACAAATATTTGTATCGGTATATCGGCCTTCAAAATCCTTTATCGGTCGGGCTCTAATTTAAAATGCGCAAACATATCGGCCGATCTGGATCGGTGCATCCCTACGTTCAAAACATTAGAAACATTAGAAACTCTGCGGTGCAAAAATAAGTGTGATTAAAATGCGTAAAAAAAATGTTACGCATTATTTTTGTGTAATTAATTAATCAAAATTTACGCGTTAAAGTCCCGGCCCTAGTTCAGATGTTTGTTTGTTTTTTTGCAAGCACTTGCTGAGATTGAAACAGCAAGTTCAACTAGGTGTGTCTTTTTTAATGATTTATTAAAAGAATCATAAAAGTTATTAATTTTTTACTAGGCTGGACCAGAATTGCATTACAGGTGGCATTTGATGTGATTAAATGGTTAATTTTGATTATGCAGCTGTCACATCGATCAGCCTGTTTAACTAAACATAAGCTTAGGGATGTGTGTCGAGGTTGAAACAGACACTTAAAAGGTTCTACCCATAATTTATGAAGATTACCTAATCATTAATCACTGACAACCTGAGATCAAACCTGAAAGGAGAAGTGGATTCACGTTTAGTAACTCAGGTGCACCTCAGCTAGAGGCCAGTCAAATACAATCATGTCTTGAAATGAATGTCGAAGTAGAACTCAGCAACTCCATGCTTTGTACCATGTGTGAGAAAGTGTTTGAGTTAGCCTTTAAATCTGCTCAGAAGGAATGACACTGTACATATCGGAATATGCCCATGCTCTTTCATCTTCCCTTCATACCCCGTCTAACACTGCATTTCAAAGCACCTTATTCCTGCCACGGAATGGTAAAAATAAACTTGCCGTCAGGAAAGTTTGTCAGTGGGAGAATCTCTTTAATCTGGTCCACAAAAATTTAAGCTCTCTCCGAGTTGACACCCGACGTCAGGCACGCATCAACGTGCGGACAGCTCATCTCCCCGTAGCCTTCGTGAAGCCTTGGTGATTAATAGTCATGTGTTTTGCCAACATCAGTGTCTCTGCCTCCGTAACACAAGGATTAATACACCATCACGCCAGTTTGATGGCATGTTTCACCAGAGTACGGAGATGAATTGCCGCAGCTGTGTATTTGCATGAATATAGTGATTTAATGTAGAGGATGTAGCTTTGTGTCAGACGTAAACACATGGATCGGTAGCACGTCAATGAACTTGGGAAAATGCAGAGCTGTTTTCATTAGCCATCAAAGGCTAATACATACATTTCATGGAAAAATTGACGTCAAATATATGCAGGATTTTACTAGCAAAAATATATGACTGGAAGTCAAGGGGAAATAGGATTGGTTGTAGATATACAATGTAGTATATCTTCCTCGTTTGAAAGATAGCTTTGTGAGCGAGCTAGTCCATATTCACGCCACGTTTAATATGTTTAGGCTCACTGAGTTTGAAAATTCAAGCTCTCTTTGCCTTGTCATTGCATTATATTTCTCTGCGCTTGGCTCATAATACATGTAGAAGCTATTCATTAGCATCCCCATTCATCTCAATGGCAGTAGCTTGGCAGGACCATGCTAACTAGCCAAACCTTCACACCAAATAAAAAAAAAAACCCTGGCAGTTTCCTCAGAGTTGTAGCATATTAACTCTCTTTTCCTTGTTTTCATGGTATTGTATTTTTATTGCGCTTTATGCTATTTATCATAATTATTGTTGGCTCGCTAAGTAGCTTGCCGTTATCTGTTTCAGTAGGAATGAAGATTAAGAGTGAAAGCGTATGAAGCATTCTAGAGGATCGTGCTGGCAGCACAGTGTGTTGCCACCTATAAGGCTGAGCTGTTTCGGATTTATTTTGTAATTAGGTTTATCGATTTGCCGTCCTATTGTGTTTTACGTGTTCATTTGCCTCCCTTGTGCTCTCAGCAAGGACACATGCTGCACTTTTGCTGTATTGACACTCACTAACCATGGAGCCCAAACATTTGGCTTCATTCAGTATACAGCCTCAAGACTGCATTACCAAGTCAAAGAAGTTCAAATAACAATATCATCGCTGTCTCGGAGTTCTCATGGTCTGTGTTTATTTATTTTGTTCGGTTCTTCAAGGCGCTCTGGTGTCTCCGAGTGGAAATTGGACTATTTCTTAGGCGGAAATGCTTTCAGTGAACAAACAACTTAAGTTGTAGGCATATTTAATATGTTGGCCTTTTCGGTGTTTCCTTTTTTAGAGGCTGATAAACACAATGCACGGATCTGGATATTGGATTACAATATTTTACTCAGATTAAGGCTTTTCAAGCTCAGGGACCAAGTAATATAGCTGGTTGGCTGGATGATTGCACTTTAGACTTGATTTGGTTTTGAAGATATTTTTTTCTTTTTCGATTTGCGCTGAAAGAGTAAGAGCGCTGTCTGGAAATTCATTTTGAGCAAACAAGAGAGAACCACTGTTTCCTCCCACAGTACTTAAACGTCAGCGAATATCTCAGGTTGCACTTCATTCACAGACACATACAAATAGGGATGTTCTCTGCTTGACTGTAAATACTAGAACAAATACCTTTTTGTGTGTGTACTTTTTCATAGCACGACACATGGCACATTGTATCTTGAAAGCATGATGATGAAGTACTGGGCTGTAAGGGTTCAGGGTTGTCAAGGATAGTGGAGGTTTGTCGTTGATATTGTAATGCGTTGTCCTTGTTCTACTACTGAACTACCCTTTTTTATATTTCACATGTTAAAAGGATAGTGAAAATTACTTACCCTTGTGTCATTCCAAACCTGTAAGACCTTCGTTCATCTTCTTGGACACAAATTAAGATATTTTTTAGATGAAATCAGAGCGCTTTCTAATCCTTCATAGACAGATATGCAACTAACACCTTAAAGGCCCAGAAAAGCAATAGAGACATAGTCTCTAAAATAGTCCATGTGACATTAGTGGTTAAACCGTACCTTTAAGAAGCTACAAAATAGTTTTTTGTGTTCAAAGAAAACAAAAATAAAGACTTGGTTTACCATTTCTTGTCGGTCTTTGTTGCACATTCACAAGAATATCACAACACTTAAGATAATAGAGTTAAATGAATACATAAATGAAGGTTGTGAGAGTAGTGTTATGCATTGTGTTTTCAAAAGCTTATTGAATGAATCGTTTTCTAATTACCCATGATTGCAGTTTGTATAAACGAGTTGCAGAATGCTGCTGTGTATAGAGCGGTGTCTGGTTTGGTTCTAGGTCAATTCCTGTAATTTCTTGACACATTATGTTATTTATGATTGACAAGCTCAATGATGTTGCCTGCGTTGATTCCTTTGACAAGAAACAATCAGATGTTGTTTTTCAGCAGGTATAGTTTCACCTATGAGATAGACGGGTTTGCCTTGCTATCTTTTTCTTGGGATGTGATGGTATCCGTCGTTTGTGGAGCTAACAGGCGTTTGCTGCCTGGGCTCATCTCATTCACCGCGGTTGATGCAGGAAGATGAAATGTATTAGCCTCATATCGGGAAACTAATATGCTATCATTTACAGCATTACGCTCCCCAACTGCACACGAAAGAAAATGTTCAGGGAGCTCCATCAGGTGCCTTCCATTAAACTGGAAAATTGAAGCTTAAGGGACCATTATGAAATATCAGTGTAGTTCAGAACCCCCAGGTAATTGTGGGTGGAAAATAAGTTTGCGAGAGGCCTATAATTCACTGTATTTCTGATAGCGCCGAGCCCTAATTGTCATATTTAGTCCGAGAATCAGCCTGTCTAACACTGAGGTTTTTCAATAAGCGCTTGTGACAGTACTAAGGGTTACCATGGCTACAGTTTGCTGCACATTGCTCTTGTACACCAACACCCTGTGCAGCCGTTTCTGTACCGCGGTAAATACTCATCTCCGCCTGCCACATTAACAGAACTGGAAAAGAGCCAGCGCTATTGACGTGTTGTTATCTTGAGGTCCAAAAATGCACGGCCTTGTGCTCCTCATACACCCACTGACAACATCCTTCCCAGGAGTGCGTTTTAATTGGTTGGCAGGCCCAGACACTGGGGATGTACAGCATATGCTTCTCTTTTTAGCTTCAAGACAGAAACTGTGATTTTATGTAAACTACCGTAGTAATTAGATAACAAAGAAAAGCTTTCTGCTCAGATGTTTCGGTTGGGATGTGTAGGAGGAACATGTACTAGCACGTATGGGTATAGTTTAAGAATGGGTCATGATGGATGCTAACCAATTACAGTAGTTGAGAATTCCCACAGACATGGACCAAATATCAGGGGATTTTAAAAATGTCATCTCATGGCCTGAAAATTTTGATAGTGCTCCAGAAATATAACAAATAATTTTTTGGTTGATCATTCGTGCAGTTGACTAACGACTTGATTTTTTAAAAAGCATAGTTTTGCACACTTCCCTCGTTTGATTTGTGTATTGCGTCCATGTGGGTTATATCTGAAATTTCTTTCTGTCTCTCTCTTCTCCAGCTGCCTTGCAAGTGGAAATCACTCCGGCCCAGGGAGAGATCAGCATGGGAGAGTCCAAATTCTTTTTGTGTGAAGGTAGGAAGATGACCCTCCTGTGATAAAACAAATGGGGAGGGGGGTCACGTCACATTTGACCTTCACAAAGTGTTTTTGATTTCAAACCTGCTGTCACCGCTCTGTTCAATGCATTTAAACAAGCCCTTTCATTCTGATGGGAGGGCAAGTTTTACTAAAGCTTTGATGCGCTTATTTACAGCCAGTAAATTCATTGACCTGCCTTATTTTTTCAAGTAAATCAGCGTGTGCAAGTTTAGTCCTTGATTTTTGATCCAGAGGAGTGAAATGTAATGTTAAAGTATGGTAGTGGATGAAAAGCAAAAACAGCTTCCATTATAAATGAAGAACACCTAAAATATTCAGAGAACTCATCACATGGGGCAAAAAAAGAATAAGAAAATCTGACTATATTCAGAGTGTACCATATTATTTCACTTTTTTGTTTTCTTGAAATGTGTGAAAATATTTTACGGCACATTACCCACCTTTAATGTGTCCTTGAGTAGCACTGAAGAATACATTAAACATTTTGAATATATTATACATATTTTGGTTTCAGATATATTAGAGAATTGTTGAGTTTGATTCAAATTCCCTGAATCGGGTCAAACCGTCTCAGTCAATAGATTGAAAAATCTGATTCAGTGACTCAGCTGTAATATGTTTTACATTCCTAAAATGTCAAAATCTACTATATGTTAAAAAAAAGTCTAATAAATATATGAAAATGACTTAGTATGTAGATAAAATCTGTTGCAGGAAATGTTTATTGCTATGTTTTGTTATATTTGTGTTTGTAAATTATGAAACAGCTGCTGAGCTGATGGTCTGTCACAGTGTTTTCACTCTTATCTGTCTGTCTCTCAGTTGTTGGAGATGCTAAAGAAATAGACTGGTTTGCACCCAATGGAGAGAAGCTCCAGCCAGGCAGACTAGACATCAGCGTCAACCAGAATGATGAGTCCTCGTCAACACTCACAATCTACAATGCCAATGTCGACCATGCAGGCATGTACAAGTGTGTGGCGAAAAGCGGGGACAAGGAATCTCAGGGCACTGTCATCGTAAAAATATTCCGTAAGTAAAGTGTTTTCCTTTTAATATAGTTTAAATGGATAGTAAAAATTTGATGGTTGTCTGCATACCCCCAGGGCATCCAAGATGTAGGTGACTTTGTTTCTTCAATAGAACCCAAACGAAGATTTTTAACTCAAACCGTCTGTCCGTCATAATGCAAGTCAACCAAAGGTTTCAAAACGAGACCAAAAAAAGAAAAAAAAAATACACAGATGAAATCAAATGAAACCCTACAGCTTTTGACAGTGCATTAAGTTGTTAAGACAGGATCTACGTCTGTATCTATGTGTATATTTCTATGTGCCAGAGCACGTGCCAGGTGTTGAGAATGAGGTCAGCACAGCTGGAGATCCTTACGTATTGCTACCCATAGAAACAGTCACTAATGAGGCATATGTATAAATCTCTATGTGCCGGACGGTGACGCATCACGTGCCGGATGTTGTGAATGAGTTCAGGAGAGTCAGAGACTGTGGTGTATAAGAGGTAAAAAATTATATAAATACTGTAAATACTGTTTTTTTGCACAGACTGATCGTTTCAACACCTCAATGTATCGTCATGAGCCGTAGGGTTTACTTGGGTTTTGTCTGTGTATTTTTGTTTTTTTTACTCTAATGACAAACATTGAATTTTCGTTTTTGGGTGAGCTATCCCTTTAAAATGTATATTCTTTAAAGCATTACTTCACTCCAAAATGAAAATCTTTAAAATATTAATCACTTATCCCCATGTCGTTCTAAACCCATAAAAACTTTGTGGTGGCTGTGGAGGCTGTTTCTGACAGTTTGAGCAGACACATGCACATTTGTGGCCTGCTGGAGGTCATTTTGCAGGACGTTGTGTACCTCCTGTTCCTCCTTGCACAAAGGCAGAGGTAGCGGTCTTGCTGCTGGGTTGTTGCCCTCCTACGGCCTCCTCCACATCTCCTGATGTACTGGCCTGTCTCCTGGTAGCACCTCCA
>JAUMHQ010000033.1:2351101-2362728 GCA_032361165.1 Enteromius paludinosus | reverse complement strand
GTATTTATTTATACATAATAAAAGTAGTACACACTTATTTTGGATGTGATTGATGGTGATCATTTGACAGCACTAATGTATATATATATATATATATATAATTTTCTTCATAAACAACTCAGAACTACAAATAAAATAATAATTAAAAAAACTATAAAAGTGAGTTATTATTCAGAAATCTGTTGCCCATGAGTATGGTACAATTACTAAAAAATATTTGTCTTTGATTTGTCTTGATTAAAGTCAAGTTGTCAACTTTGAGCTTCACAAGCTGTCTTCTCTAAATAACGTGCATGTGTGATGTCGGTCTAACTGAGCGCCTGCCGATTTTTAACTAATTTTTCATTTCTACCACGTGTTGCTTTGTGTATTTGTCCTTCCAGGCTTCGTGGACTCGACCTGAGAAACACAAGGTAGGGCTGCTTCACACGTAGCCAAGATGTTCACTAATCCTAGAGAAGCTCTTTATCACTGCAGAACATCAAGTGTTGGCTCTCTTCTACCCTTTAAATCCTGTACACACACACACCCACACACATCAAATCTGATCAAATGGCATCTCCAGTCTACAGTGATTGTTGTGTCATTTTATTTCTTTACAGCATATTGCTCATTATTTTTCTGGATAGCTTCTTGTCAACACAAATGGTGAAGATCCTATTTGGTCTTTTTAAGTGCTTTTTTGGTTTGTTTGGGGGGGGGTTTTCTTAGCAGACCTGTTTTCCTTTACTTATTCCCCTCGGACAAACTTTCTCAAGGGATTGAGGAAGAAAATAAAGAGGGGGTGTTCATTCAAGGTTTGAATCATGCCAGGTACTTCTTTAGAGTATGAGCCAACACTCAGTGTTCTCCCATAGACTCAGACAGGGGAATGTAGCAGCACTAAAGGAGACACTAACAAATATAACCAACTCCAGATTCAGACAACACAAGCCTCTGTTAACATAAATACACTAACCCTCACTGAATAAACTCATACGCCACATGTCTGAGATGATTACAGTAACTTTAAAGTCGATGTGAAACCCATTTTACTTCTATAATGTTGCACATTTGTGTTAAATAGGTCATTTAATGATAAAAATATATGACGGGCCTGTGTTTAAATCCATTGGGAGCTTACTGGATTGAAAACAGCAGGCCGAATAAGTGTTTACCAAAACATCGCCTGTCAGTTAAAATGATCCAATAGTGACCTCAATGGAAAGGAAAAGTACATTGTGATTACAAAGAAGAAAGCAAATAGGTTAATTTTGATTTCATGTTGACTTTAGCTGTAGATGCACAATATGAGCGAGTGATTCCATGCTTGTCTCTGAAACATTAGACTCTCGCTTTATTCATCTGTCAGAGAGAGAATTCATCAGTGTCTGCATTGCTAATTAAGAATGATTCAGATGCATATGGATTGTGTGGGAAGGTCTGTTTATCTGATCTGCTGAGATGAAAGGCCACAGTTATGGGATTGCCCACACATCACTTCATGTTTTGAATCCTCAGGAGTACAGATAAAAAGCACCATGGTTCTTTACACGTGCACTTTTCAAGTCAAAGACAAGAAAATTGCTTTATCGTAAGTTTTGGAATAATTAAGAGTCTGCAGTACTGAGTTGATACTTCAAACGAAAAATTGGATTGTGGTACTGACTCAAGTGCTGTGTGACTGACAGGCGGCTGCACGTATTGTGCCCGTGCTCTGTGAAGTGCACTCGTGCCTCGCGGTAACGCTACACGCACGAACGGTCACATGCTTTTTTTTTTGTTTGAAATGCTCATCATGCCGAGGTGTTAATGTAAACACAGTCGGTTATGTCTTAAGTGAAAACAGTTAGAACAACAACAAATGTAGGTGCGTGATTTGTTAGAAAATCAGATACTTGAAATGTAAATGGATTTGCCGCTGTCTATTGTGTCGCTACTAATAATCAATCACGAATGTTAACAGGAAAAAGAGAAAACCACTCAATGCTCACAGCTGGATAACTTTAGTAGCTTTAATATTCCCTCTACAATCAAACATGAGCACAAAGTTCAGCCTGAAAAATAAACTCTACAGCTCGTTTTAATTCCAAGCCTGCTTTTTAGAAATGCCAGGTCCCATTAGCAAAATGACTTGCCTGTTTACATTTTCACACTACAGGCGGCTCACTTCTTCTGAACATGCTAAATGTACAGCCCTCTGCAAAAGGCTTAGGCTACTAGTATTTTCACCAACAAAAATGGTTTTAAGTCAAGTTATTTCTATCTTTTGCAGGAGTGTGTCAGTTGGAAATATCAGTTTTAATATTTTATTATACATTATTTTTGTCATTAATTCTAATGATGCAGTGAGATTATTGTCTGCACAAGGAGTCTGACAACAGCCAGTGCTCCACACAGAGATCTGATCTGATCATCATCAGTCTGTCTGGAATGACATGAAGTTACAGAACAAACCAAGACAGACTAAATCCAGAAGTACTGTGGCAACGTCTTCAAGATGCTTAAAAAAAACCTACCTGCAAAGCTCCAGCACTGTTCAAAGTTTTAGACACTCGTGAAAAAAAAAAAATGCTGTAAAATGGGGATGCTTTCAAAAATAATGCCATAAATAGATTTAAATGATCAATTAACTTCTATTAACTAAATCAAATAAATATTTGGTATAACAGCTTTTGGTAAAACAGCTTCTGCCCCGAGGTACACTTGCCCACAGTTTTTCAGGTAGCTTTCCAGGTAGGTTTTTTAAGCATCTTGGAAACGTTGCCCCAGTTCTTCTGGATTGAGTCCGTCTCAGTTTGCTCTGTTACTTCATGTCATTCCAGACAGACTGAATGATGATCAGATCAGATCTCTGTGTGCAGCACTGGCTGTTGTCTCACTGCATTATTACAATTAATGACAAAAATAATGTTTGGAAATGTAAACTGATATTTCCAACTGACACTCTACCACAAAAGATAGAGATAACTGACTTAAAGCAATTTTTTGTTTGTGAAAGTACTAATGGCCTAAGACTTTTGCACAGTACTGTTCATTAATGACTAAAACGCTACCCATTAAGACTTTGTTACATAACCTTCCAAGATGTTAATCTGCTCAAAAATCCTGATTTATAATTGAGTCATCGCCTGATATAATCAAACAGCCTTTTTAAATTTAGACAGCCCTAATGTATATATATATTTTTTTTTTAAAGATGTAATGATACGCTTAGCCTGTGTCGAACGGTTCACGGGCATCGAAGTGATCATCCTTATTCCCTTGCTAGTGGAGACTGTGGAGTGAGCAGAGCATGTGTGTGCCATTATGTAGTTGTTTGCAATGTACTTGTCAATAGGTATGGTCGACTTGAAGGAGAAGCGACATATAAGTATGTATGTGACCTTGAACGAATACAATTAGCATTCAATCTTAAAACGTTAAGCCAGTTCACTGTCTAGAATGTAACTGCTGCAGACCGCCTCAGGGCAGCTATTTCTCAACACGTCTTGCATCAATCCAAGATAGGCCATCTTTATCAAAAGTTCAGTTTTATTCTCTTCCGCATTTGGACACACTGTGATCCATCTTGTCTGTGCTTGAGTGCTCTCCCAGTTCTTGTTAGCGTGAAATCTGAAGTGCAGGACACCGTTTGACTCGCTTTTCCCAGCAACAGCTTTTTTTTCCTGACATTGTCTGTTTGTCAGTGCAGTCTTACAATATGATATCCGTCACCTACTATTTTCTCCCCCTAGGGAACAGAAGAAATCCCTTTCTTTCACGCAAGAGACCTTGAATGTGAGCTCTGATTCTGTTCCGCCGTTGGTTGCCTGCTCTTTCGAGAGAAACGGATGAGGCTTCCTACGTTCGCTATTAGCTGAGATAAGATGCGCACAGGCCAGTTATTGCATTTCAGTGCTCGAAACCTAAGCCGAAATGTTCTCTATCTCTCCTTCCCTACTGTTTTCTGCTAAATTTGACAACAGACGAGGAGGTAAAGGCGCAAAGTGATTTGCCGGAAGCGTTCAAGGTTAACGTTCAAAGAAATCGTGAAGGTTTATATGCAGCCGACTCTACGTACGCACATAAAACAGGAGAGACTCTGCATATGTGGCTTACTGTCAATTACTATGCAACGGGAGGGGACTCGCTCGACAGCCCTGCATACTAACAGCCCTCTGAACGTGAGGCACAAGCAGGATGGAATTTATGGTCGAGACCCTGGTTGTTACTTAAAGCACTCAATCCCTCAGATCGTGACTAAGCCACCACACCTTAAATCAAGTTTGTGAATTGATTGGATTTCAGCGCCGCGTACACTCCATTCCGCTCCGCAGTCAGATTTCTCACTGACCATTGAACAGGCACTTTATAAATGAAGTGCCACTGCAGGTTTCAGAAACATCTTATTTCCCGGCTGTCTTCGCACGCTGTCGGGGGACCGTCTGTGGCACTGATGAAAGGTGCTCGCTAATGTTCACGTTTTGCAGTGCCTTCACTTAAAGAAAAATGTGAATCTTACACTGAGCAGTTTGCTGTGAGTTATTCGATGCTCAAAACAGCATCCCGTATTTCATTGGGTATGCATGTACATGCGATAGCAACATTGTAGTGCAGGTGAAACAAAGTACGCTTCGCTAAGCACGAAAAATGTAGAGCGCATCCGGCTCTCCTGGGCTTATTTTATTCATTCTGCTGCACTGAATACTGCTCGTGAATGTCAACAGTGCTTATTGTTAATATCAGGCTTTGACAGCTACGCTTTTTCTCTCTAAATGTCCGTTCGCATTGAATGGGAATAGGTGTTCATGTGAATATCGTTGGCTGGTGGCTTGTATTTGTTAACTGAGTAATATGGTGTCAGCTGGCATGACTAATAAATCTATTTAAACATGTCATGGACGACGCTGCACTCTCTGATTAACATGGGTCACGTTACGCAAGTCGGAATCGCTCAGTCAATTAATTTTCTTGTAAATTGCATGAGTGTCATTAATCTGTGGATTTCCATTTGATTTCTTCTTTTGAAGACGAAGCCCGCATGTGTCTGTTACTAATTTATGGGTAATGTACTGTATGGAGAGTTGATGCAAAAGCTTTTTCAGTTTCAGTCTCAAGGTTCTTGGTTGTAAATGTGTAGCCAATTAAATGGAGAACCAAATAAATATTGTATGTTTTTTCCTGTGTTTGGAATTATAAATGAAGAATAGATTTAAAATATAAAATATTTTGCCTCGTGATAAAATATTATGATCTCTTAAAATGTTAAGATCTATTCACTTGCATCATAGACACATTTCTTGAATAAGAGACTAAAACACAAAACTCTCTTGTTTATGGATTCACTTTTTTTTATAAATAAATAAATATATAAATATGTGTATTAATAAATATTATTATTTATTTATGTGTAAAAAAATCTAAAAACATTCTGTTTATTTATATGTATATATATACTGTAGCATATTTAGGCTTCATTCTTTCAAATCATTTGTGAATTACATGGATGTTGTTAAATATGTGGCTTTCCATCTAATTAATTATTGTGAAAGTTACCAAGTCGCGCATCAGTCACTAATGAATAGCTAATGTATGGAGAGTTGACACATAACTTTTTGTTCTAGTTTCATTCATTCATACATTTCACTTCAATTTTCAGATCTGTTCACTTTCAATAAGACATGGTGAAGGGCCCATTTCTTGATTAAATCCATATTTCTTGAGAGATCTAAATTGTAACCTTGGGGTGCAAAATAAAAAACAAAAACTTTTCCATACTTTTTTTTCGTATATTATAATACATTTGTTATGTATGAGAAATATTTAAAATTTGTAATAAAAAATTGCAAACTCTTGGGAAAAAAAAAACGTAATTAATTTTTCATGACAAAACCATCATTTTATTTGTGTACTTTAATTATTTCATTTGAAACATATTGTCTTATTTAATGAACTTTGAAAAGTACAAATGTTCAATAAAGTTGCATGTTTAAGAAGCACAATGCTGTCAAAAATAGTTTGCGTTCACGGGTTAATGTGAATTCGGAAGCTGATCTGAAGGGCCTTTTTAGTTGCTTTTGGAAACTAGTGAAACAACCAAGAATATGAGCAAGAAATGCTTTGAAATTCAAACAACACAGAGCAGTGATGAAAACATGCCGGCTTTTCATTGTAACAGCTGGAACTAGCATTGATTGCTGAATTCAAAGCAACTCCAACCTTAGGATCTCAGATCACCATAGTAACCAGAGATGGGCAGTAGAGTAAACGCAGTACAAGCTAAAGAGCATGTCCATGTGTGCGGGATGGAGCCAGGGAGTAAAACTGTTAGCAGATTGTCCCAGCTGTGCTGTTCAAACAGGCTTTGAGGAGAAAAGGCTTTAAAGTGGCCCCTGCTGTGTGGTCCACTTCATTATTGATCCCTGCCTCTCTGTCTCTTAAAATACCCCCCTGAGCCCCAGACAGAACTTGAAACACAAAGACATGCTGGCCCTTCCACTGGTATCTGTAGTTGTGTGCAGGAATGACAAATAAAAAAAAAAAACTCCAATGATGAACTAAGAAATGTCAGCATCAGCAGCAGCTCACCCTCATGTCTTTCCAAACCTGCATAACTGACCTAAAGTTGTTTTAGGTCACTTGGTAATCACTTGGTTTGATTGAATTATTCTTTTGAGTCCAATCTCTTTGGGGAATCACTTGATTCAGATTCACAACTGGACATGTGTGGATGTGGATGTCAAGCTTGTCTTTGAGATTCTTAAATTTAGGCCTGGAACATATAAAAGTCAGCAGAATGTAGTGTTTTGTTTTTCATACTCTATAACAAAATCATACAGGTTTACAGAAATATGAGGGTGAGACAGTAATGATGATGTATCTATTTTGGGTGAACTTACACTTTAAAGACAAACCTTGTTCCCCTAGCACTGGCATTTATGTTTAACTTTATCTGCTGTAATATACACTGTCGTTCAACATTTTGGCATCAGATTTAGATGTTTTTAAAGTGTTTTCTTCTGCTCTTTAAGCAGATACAGAAAACATACAGTAATATTGAGAAATGTTATTATTACAATTTAAAATAATGGTTTTCTATATTAATATACTGTAATATATAATGTATTAATATGATGCATAGTAGAATTTTCATTGTCTATCACTCCAGTCTTTCAGAAATAATTATAATTTGCTGATTTATTCGATTAATTTGATTATCAATGTTAGAAGCTGCTTAATGTTTTTTTTTTTCGTTTTTTTTTTTGGAAACTTCAATATTTTTTTTCATGATTCTTTGATGAATAATAAGTTCAAAACAGCTATTATGTAAAGTAGAAATATTTTATAACAAGATGTCTTTAACACTTTTTACTAATATAACACTAAAAAATATATAAATAAAATAATTTGTTTTAAAAAACTAAAAAAAAATACATTTATAAGAAATAATAGAAATATTATAATAATAATAAGAAATATAATAATAATAATATTATAATAGAACATTGTTCTTTTATTACTTTTTATTCATTAAAGAGTCCTGGAAAAAATATCACAGGTTGCAAAAAGATAAGCAGCAATGTTTCCAATATTGACAATAAATCAGTGTATTAGAATGATTTCTGAAGGGTCATGTGACACTGAAAACTGAATTAATGATGCTGAAAATTTAGCTTTGTATCACAGGAATAAATTATGCTATAAAGCATATTAAAATCATTAAACATTGTTTTAAATTGCAATAATATGTCCTTCTATTACAGTGTTTCTGTATTTATGATCAAATACAGTAAATGTAACTTTAAAGTGCATAAGAGACTTTAAAAATCATTAAACATCTTTCTAAACCCCAACCTTTGAATGGGAGCGTACATGTGTACTTGTATTTTACATCTCTTTTTCTTACTCTCACTTTCTCTTTTTCTAGAGTCTGGATGGTAACGTGATCGTGCGCAGCGATGCCCGTGTGTCCTCTCTGACTCTGAAATACGTGCAGTTCACCGATGCCGGCCAGTACCTCTGCACTGCCCGCAACTCCATTGGTCAGGACATCCAGAGCATGTACCTGGAAGTGCGCTGTAAGCCAAACCACAAACTTCTCTCTTTGTCCTTTGCAGGTTATTTGTCTTGTTGTGTTCAGGGCGATAGTGTCAAAGCTCAATGAAGTGATTTCTCAATGTCCCTTTTGAGCTTTGTCAGGTGTCAGCTTTTGTTGGCTACTAAAACAGTTGGAAATGGATGCTGGACCCAAAAATAAGACCACCACCCGGGTCTTAACTAACTTAATCATTAACACTCACACACTGCCAGAAATGAATGTAGCTAATTGTTAAGAGTGGACAGTAAATCCACCAATTAAACCCAGCAAACCTGCATGAACCAGAGGATTGACACGTTATTCACATTTTCTTTTACAAAACAATCAGTACTATTTCTTTTTTAGTGAGGATCTAGATTCGATTTAAGGAGTTGCTGGTTTGAGGGCTTTTTTAAACAAATGAAACCTGCTTTCCACCAAAAGCTCAGTTCAAATCACAGTGCCATATACTCAAATGTGTTTTATAGCTTATGGGCTTTTTTCATACATTCAGAGCTCTTCATATGAAATGAACTACTGCCATCTTCACATTCTTACAACTCAATTTTGAGAGCAAATGCTTATTTTATCAGATTATGTTTACTGCAGTTGGCTGAGTGCACTTCTGTGCTATTTGCCAGGTAGAGAATTACAGTAAAGCTAGCTTTAAAGTTATTTTCATCTGCTGGCACGTTTTTAAGCATTCCCACAATCTAATTCGGAAAAGTGGGAGGGAGTGAAGCTTGAAGTGCAAAGAAGGTCTAATTGGATTAATTTTTCTTGCCCTAAAAATTTTCTCCCGTTCCTGAGATAGCATCACAATGTGCAATTGATAGAAATTGTGTGGAAATGCAGTTTGCTACAGCCCGGCTTGTGAGTAATCAGATTCTTGGTTGAGTGCACGGAGCGTTTCGCAGTAATTAGCGATAAGAAAGGTGCTTTGTCTGCTTCAAATGATCCTAGATGAGATTGTTAACTCCCATGCTCAGATACTTACGGTTTGGGTTAGAGTCTCCCGTTCTGTTTCGCATGACTGTACATTTCTTTTATTTCCCACCTTTTACTTCAGGTTTACATTTAAATGCATTTTTTTCCCGTTTGGTTGTTTATGTTTTGTCTTATTGAAAGTCTCAGGCTGGCAGCCAGTTGGAAAGAGTTTATTCTAGCTCTTGAAATCAGTATCTTCATGCAAACTTTAACTTGCGTAAACACGGTACAGTGCAAAAAAAAAGCTTTTCTGACTTAATTTTTTTTTTCTTTTTTCCAGCCAAAATATCTAAAAAAACATTTTTCAATCAAGAAGAATTTTCAGTTACACTTTCTATGAAGCCTGTATTTGTAATGCATTATAAGGGTATTTTTAATGCATTATGCATAATGCATTATTGTTATATAATGTCTTATAACATCTCATTAAACAATTATAATGCATTAGAATATTTCTGATTATAACTTTTAAGAGTTTGGTTATTTCTAACACACAATAAATGTCATTTTTAAATCTACTTTATTTATAATGGCACTTATAATGCATTTTAATTCTGAGAAATATAATCCATTGTTACTTAAGTGAATGAATCGTGTTCATTGTGTGTTATAAATTATCATACTCTTAAAAGGTATAACCACAAATACGTAAATAGTATAACACATGTACTTGCAACTGCACTTATGAATATAATGTACATATAACATATTATAAAGTTATTTATAATGCATTATGCATTCATTATAATGCCTTAAGAATAACCTTATAATGTGTTATCAATACAGGCTTCATGGAAAGTGTTACCAAATTTTTAGACAATTAAAAAATGTTGTCCTGTTTTCAGAAAAATCAAGTCAAAATTAAATGAGTAAGCAAAATAATATTTTTTTAATGTTTTAAATAAGATTATTTTTCTTACCGCGTTGGCAGATTATTTAGCTTGTTCTAAGCAATAATTTGCTTAAATTTGACTCAACAGAAAGTTTTACTTCTCTCTTTGATTTACACTTTTTTCAGATAATTTGGCTTGAAACAAGACAAAAAAATATAAGCTAGCATTTTTTGCTGTGTTCACCTAAAACCGCTTAAATCATAAACCATTTCCAGCCCAAAATTTGCCAATACTCATTTCAGCCACTGCTGTGATAAGATTTCATTGGCCGTTTCATCCAAAAGAGAGACATTGTGTTTTGGGGTGCTGACATTATCTCAGCAGCGGTGTTGCAGCCTGTGGTCCTGAGATAGCGATAAGATTTGAGTGGATATGTCTTATCAGACCAGCTTTATGGGAAATGTGATGACTCGACTGCATGTATCAATCCTGTAGTGGAGAGTCTAGTTAGCCGGAGTGAACATCAGGGGAGGCAACAACCACAACAGACAATAGAGCAGATATCAGAAATCGCAATTCTGAAAAGTCTTTGAGGGGATGATGGGTAATGTATGCTAGCTGGAAGCCTGTCATATTTTTTGCCCCAAGGTTTTTTAGTTTTTTTCCGGAAACAGTCCATGTGTTGGTTGCACTTTGCTGACACTGTGTATAATTATAGATGCTCCGAAGATCCAAGGCCCTGCGGCAGTGTTCACCTGGGAGGGTAATCCGGCTAACATCACCTGCGAGGCCCTCGCTCATCCGGGCGCCTCCATTTCGTGGTTCCGTGACGGCCAGCTGTTGCCTAGCGCCAATACCACCAACGTCAAGATCTACAACACTCCTGCTGCCAGCTTCCTGGAGGTACGGCGTCAGCCTTTAGATGCCCCCTCATTAAAGTATCAACACTAAAGTCGTGTTTGACACTAATAATCGCCTTCTGAGCTCATTTTAAGCATACTTGTAGCATGCACTGTTGCATTCGATATAAATCATAGCCCTCGATACTGCATTGAGAAAACTGTAATTAGTGTTTTTTCTTACCAGTAACCTATGTTCTTCATTTATGGACAAAATAGAGCTGATACACACATTTACGCACCCTTACCAGCCCACAAGTGCTGAGAATATAATGACTTGTTTTGTATTATGTGGTAGAGTAATTCATGTCATTTTACTGCTCTGGTCGCTTGACTTTCTGATTTTGTTTTCACATTACTGGCCGATAACATTAATTACGATAATTAAGTTGCTTTCTGTATAACGACGCATTGTGAATGACCCGCATGGAGCATATTGTTTTTGGAGACTGTGATGTTTAATTTGTTGCATCTGAGTATAAAAAAGTTTTAGTTCATTTAAAAGCAAGCTGTAAGAACATTTTGAGATCAGATCACAGTGTTATGAGGGTTTCTATATAATAGTACATTTTCATTGTATTTCCACACACAGTCTGTATAAAATTAGAAGCGAAGAAAATCTATTATAGATGATTATTAAGCACAGCTAATCAAATACAATATGCACAAATGTGCATGATGTAGCAGAGATGAAGCAAAAAGTTGACATGTTTGTTGTGGAAATTGTCTATTTCAATAAGGCAAGAAGCAGAAAGCCTATTTTTATTTATTAAGTCAAGTCAAGTCACTTTTATTTTAACAATACAGATTGTAGCAAAGCACTGAACATTATCAAACAGAAGAACAGAGTGATGGTAATGTATAATGACG
>JAUMHQ010000033.1:2315270-2337103 GCA_032361165.1 Enteromius paludinosus | reverse complement strand
GGTTAAAGTTAAAAATCTTCGTTTGTGTTCTGCTGAGGAAACAAAGTCTCCTACATCTTGGATGCCCTGGGGGTAAGTAAATAAACATCAAAATTTCATTTTTGGGTGAACTATCCCTTTAATGAATTTTTTTGTTGGATGTTTCTCTTCCAGCTCTCAAATTCAGCTCACTGAATCATTGATTCCGTATCGCTGGTTACCAACTTACTTGATTTCCATTGAATAAATATCATCACAAAGTGCTGAATGACTTTTTATGATTCTTTTAGAATTCCTTTGTGGCCTTTTGACAACTTCAAAGCTCCAGTCCCCATCTGAAAAGCACAACCTGTACGTTTATTCAAATTTCCTGAAGAAAGAACGGGTTCATACGGGTGTGAATCAACACAGGGCTGAATATATGATGACAGAATGTTCATATTCGAGTGAACTGTTCCTTTAATCCTCCAAGGACTAACTGACGATTATGTTAGCACTTGAGGCTCCTTTTGTCACCAAGTATCTAGAAGTTCCTTGAAATAAATTCACAACTGGTGCAGAAAGAAAGAGATTAAAGACAGAAGCTCAGCACTCTTTAGTCAAACAGTCTTTGAAACTCTAACATAGTCTGTCATCTGTCAGACACTCGCCTCACAAACAGACTGTGCTTCTGTCTAATTGCGTTAAGCTTAAAAGAGGAAACGGGGGATATTTCACCCCCATCATATCATTACCTTCCACTCAAACTACTTATCGTTTAACTCTGAGGCTCTGAGCTTCAGCTCAATGAAAGCCAGCCTTCTCTCAGTTTAGATAGATGAAGGTATATTGAAGGTGATGATGTCTGAGTCACTAGCGCTAATGCACTTTCAGGAAAACACCACACTTTGAATGGAGTGGTGTCCTTCTGTGCCGTCACGCTCAGCTTGGTCAGTAATTATGTTTAAATACACGTTATTGTGTGCATCTCAGAGACCGGTATAGTCGTCATAAGCGTTAAATTGTTTGTGCATGATCCAGAAGAGGCTGTTCTTTGAAATGTTGTTGCTGTCTTACTTTGAATGATGGTGTTATTTATATGTTCTTTGTACTTTGTACTAAAAAAAACGAAAATGTGGTGAAGTAATAAACAGCAGATCTCTGCTTGGTTCAGTAGCACAAACCCAAGCAGTTGTGCATCAGTACAGTATGTGTGTGCATATATATTTTACTACTAGTTCACACCGAACACATCTCCTTCCTCTGCTTGGCTTTTTATTATTTCTTTATTTTTGTTTTAAATAATAGCATTTGTAAAATATATATTTTTGTAAGGCCGCTCGAACCCGCAACCTTTGGGTTACAAGCCCAACTCCTTATCCATTAGGCCACGACTGCCCCTTAGTATTGTCTTGATTTTGTACACTTTGAAAAATGGCATTCTGTTTGCCATAATTTTATTATTAAATTCTTCTCATTAAACTTCAGTAGCCCATGCCAGATATCCAACTGGATGACTAACGTCTAATAAGATTAAATCGTTTATTAAACAAATAGCAAATTAATTAAATAAATATATTTTGCCATGCATTTAAATTTATCATTGCAATATTTCCATGTAAAGCCCTTTATATTCACCTTCATTGACCATATAGTATATGTCTGTGTCTCTACACCGAAGTCCTTTTAATTTGATTCGAATGCACTTCTGCCTGGACTGGTTGAATGTTGCTGAGGTGTGTTGTACACTAGTTAGTTGCTATGAAACTGTTGCAGCAGTGGTTCTACAATCAGTCCGGGCACAACGGAAGCACGTCTCACCATGTTCTCACCATCTTCCAGTGTCTTCAGAGACTCCAACTTCCATTCCTCCAACCACTGCCGACCTTAGTGAGTATGCCGACTGTGTGCAGTGTCGTTTGCCACTCGTTTGTTCGCCTCACCTAGACCATTGTTCTGAAATCAACACGTTCGCACTAGACCGACAACGCACGTCTGTGATAGAGAAGAGAGTCCGTGTAGATGTTAGTGAGAAACTGGCATCAAGCCTCCGTAGAGAACCATCACTAACATCCGCTTGTAGACCAGCTCACCTGTCTAACATGTCACTGCATGGTAGACGTACTGGAAATATGACATGCTTCTTTGTGCTAATGGTTTATGAACTCATGAGTTTTTATGCCGTTGGATGTGCAGAAAGTTGTAGAAACAGCATGACACTTGCAGTTCTCCTATTGTGCACTCTGAGATATTAATGAGACGTGGTGCGTACTGTCACGATTGTGGAAACTAATGGAGCTGTCTTCACAACATTAAGCAAAATTGTCAACATTAGCATTCTTAGGAGCGCGTGACATCCCTCGGAGATGCTTTTATCCGAAGACAATTGCAGCACAGGAACCATCATCATAGAACAACCTGTGTTTAAGTGCACAAAGGGTTCAAACTTGTACAATCACCAAATTAACAAGCGTCGTCTTATAACGGTGTGTGTTTCGCCTGCGAATTTTGATCCTAAACACTAAAACATGCACTCTCACTTCCCTCTATCCGGCGAGAGACGCCACCGTGCGTTAGTCTGGAAATAGAGTTACCATGACAGCACGGATTACACCTGATCTCTCGACAAACAGACCACAAATTGGGAGGGTCTGAAAAGGTTTTCCGCTGAAAGAAGCTTCCTTTCGGGAGACAGCTATTCTGTCTCATTCAGTCAGAGAAATGACAGGGTCTTTATCTTAGAAGTAGGCAGTTGTTTGACTATTGTCTGCTTAGTTGACATTGACTGGCAGGTTTAAGATTGCGCCAAACTAAAACTTCCTCAGATGTCAAAGAAATTTAAATATAATAGTGTTTTTAGGTTTTTAGGGTTGTATGAGTAGATAAGCAAACAAAAGATCTGTTCTTTTGAATGATAATGAGTCACAATCAGCATGAAGATTTTAGACTTTCTAAATTGCTTGACAGCTACAGTTTATAAGGAACCCTGGTGGTTTACAGACATTCATTTCAAATGGCTTCAAAGGCGAATGTGAATGCATATTTGTGTGTGGATTGTTTCTATCCATTATTTTTAATTAGTACAGTTATCTGTCTCAGATTGCAAACTTATTTAGCCAGGCGATATTTAAAAAGCTAGAAATTCTTTAGAAAGCTATATTGCATATATAACCAAGTATATTGCAAGAAAAAGGAAAATTTTGATTTTATTTTGCTAAAGAGAAATTTAAGCATGTTTTAGTTCAAATTTAATTCATTTTTATTGTATGAAAATGTGTTTTAGCAGATGCTTTGATACGGTGTGACTTCCGTGAGGCTTCAATCTTTTAAAGATTTACTTGAACTGAAAGGAAACGAAGTAGAAGAGACCGGGAAAGACCCTCAAGTTAGGATTCAAACTCAGGACACAGGTTGCGCAACGCCACTGTAACAAGGCTATTGGCGCCAACCAATTCATGCATTTTTCCCTTTAACTTAAGTATCTGAAGGTGTGCATCTGACATCACGTCTGGGGCCAGATTTACTAACAGCTTGTGCCAGCGCAAATCCTCTTTTGCCATTACAATAGTACAATACTAAAGACCCACAGAGAAGAATTGAAAACGCTGAAAAGGTATGGACAGTTATTTTTGTGCCTGACATTATTGAATATGCATATGTAGGAGTTTTCCTTTCAGACACAAAATGTATGGGATTAGAGAGATGAAATACATCACACGGTGCAATTTACTTATATTTGTGCTTGTCAAATTAATGGTATGCGTGCCATTGTTTAACGCCCCAAAAAAGTATGCCTTAAAGCAGGTGGTAATTTGTCCTGCTCTTGGTAGAATGTTCTGTCTTTGTGGAAATTATCTGGCTGCGTCTATGTACTTCTATTTGCACGTTGTTTGTAAATGCCTTTCAGAATTTTCCCCTCCCATCTGTGTTTTTACGGAATTGCGTTCTACCGCTAAGTTGCCCTGTTTAGTAAATCTGGCTCTTAGTATTTGACTTTTAGACTGCAGACCTTTAGTTGTGATGGAAAACGCTGCTCCTCGTCTATATCCTCCTCCACCCTACTCCTCTACAGTCCCGAGCTCATGTATGTAAACATCTCAGGCTGAAAGTGCTGATCTAGAATCAGTTTTTGTTTTCCATCCTGATGAATTATCCTAGATCAACATTTCAAAGTATTGTCTTGGGACTTTTTACACATGGGCAGTGTTTGCCTTCTCATTTGCCCGTTCTGTAGCGTCCAGCTTCATGTCCAGTAGTTGAGGCAGGTTTCTATCTGTACGGTCAACATCACTGAGTTTCCTCTGCCTTTGGATGGCCTGCTCTGTTTCAGTTGTTTTTACAGCCCTATTCAATCTGCACAAGCATTTATAATTCAATGTACGGTGCAAGAGAGCTGTATTTGAATCCTCTTATCGAATATCAAAAGTACCACTCGCAGTCAGAGGAAATACTGCTGGTGAAGTGGATTCATAAAGCAATTTGGACCCGATTCTTACCCTGCATGGTTGAAATGGGCTTCATGAGAGCTGATATAGGGATGATTTTTTTGTAAGAGCTTTGATTTGTATTTGTGTTTCAAAAAAATATATAAAAAACATGTCCAGGAATTGCTTTATGGATCTGTACACAGTGTATCTAATGTTACAGAGAAGTATTTATGTTTATAATTTGTTTTCTTTTTGTCGTTTGTGTTTCTGTTTGTACTTTTTGGTCTTAACACGTTCCATGTTTGTATAATTTTTTTCAATGTTTTGTATTTTCCATGTGACCCCTCCCCCCTTCCACTTTCCTTTCCACCAATCATGTGCGTGCGTATCATGTGACTTTGTCATATGACTCTTGCATGGTGCTGATGATGTCGTCTTCGCTGGTGAACAGAAGGTAATTTTTGTTGTTTTTATTTATTTATTTTCCCTTTTTTTTATTTTCTTTTTCTTTTTTTTCTGTTGGTCTGATTCCCATTAACAGTGAGAACAGACAAGTTAATGAGGGGAAGATAGAAGAAACACCCACCTGGTACCATCAGGATTTATGAGCCATTTCATTTTTGAGTCATTCATCCTTTAGAAATCTCACACCACCTACTTTATTTGGCTTTTTGAAAACCATCAGCCATTGTGCCTAGACAGTAATCCCAAAGCCTTGTCTCCTACACATGCTGCTAGGTGCTCTGCATGTTGAACTTCTTATTGATTTTTAATACATATTTTACACTACTGACAGAGAAATCATTTCTACCCTCCCTCTCTAACTCTACTTTTAATAAATGATGCAACTTTCTGAGACAATGTCCAAATATCTTAAAGGAATAGTTCGTCCTGAAAAGAAAATTGTCTAAAATATCAGGCTATTCAAGATGATGAGGAGTTTCATTCATTCAGCTTCCCTTGATCACTAATGAATCCACTGCAGTGAATGGGTGCCGTCAGACAAAGCAATATTATAGATGGAGGACTCATTTTTTATTAACATGCAGCTTTATTTTCTTGATTGATTGGAGTCGTGTGGATTACTTGTGAACTTACAGCTATTTAATTCTGGCGGCACCCTTTCACTTGCAGAGGATCCATTGGGGAGCTAGGGATCTAATTGCACAATTTCAACAAATGTTAATTTTTGGGTAAACTATTGCTTTAAGAGAGTTACTTAAAGACTAATGAGATATTTATATCTCACAAACTCATTTATTTAAAAAAAAACGCATCTGTTTCACTTGTTTTTGTACAAATCAGCATAAAGAACATCAATCATCATACCCTCATTCATTTGCACATCATAATAATGTGCTTTGCATGATAAATTGCCTTATAGTCGCAGAATGTGCCAAATATGATCATATCACAAAGACTAACAGCAGTACTGACGTTATGTTATTGCATGAACACATTCACGCACCTTTCTGTTCTCTTTCTGTCAGAGTCTGCATTCTCAAATCCTCTCATGCATGTCCTTATTGTACGTCTTTGTCTCACGAATGTACCTGCTCACTGTCCCTGTCTGCTGCTCCTATGTGGAACTGCAAACGAGAAAGAGTTTCACTTCCTCATATTTCAAGAAAAAAACGCTTCTACTCTCTCTTTTCCTACCCAAACATTTTTAACGACACGCTTGGTTTGAGACGAGGTACTGTCTCTGTCAGTTTTTCATCTCTCAGCTGCTGTTCCTGAAATATGTCAAGTTAGGAAAGCAGTTATTATTAGTCGTGATCGAGTGCCACAATAATCCATGACCCTTGAATCTAATCCTCCTTCTGCATGGTAGCGCATGTTTGCCGTCTTTCTCTCTGTAACCCTAATCTGTCCTTCTTTGTCTTCTTAGCATCTGGAAATCCTTCAGCTAACTGGAATTGATGACTGGATCTCAGAAAACCTGTTTAACTTCCATCACTCCTGCACTGCTTGTCTTAAATTAACTTGTCTTCATTTAAATTGCAGCATCCGATTACAAACTTTAATCAAGCTGTAATTCATCACGAAGGAACCACCTTAGGCCTCTATTTTCATGCATGCTTAAACTAACTGCCTGATGGTCTGAAATTTTCTAAATATGCCTCTAACTTAAGTGAAGCTTAATTACAGAAGACTACAAAGAGATTTAACGGGATTTGAGACCATAAACAACATATACAGGGTTACGGTTTCAGGTTTACATACTTTGCATACCCTTTGCAGAATCTTAAAAAGCTTCAAGCTTCACAGTCACCTCAAAAGCTTACAAGAAGTCACTGACTATATTAAAACTGGTTATTTTAAATTATGTTATTGTTCAAAGGTTTGGGGTCTGTAAGACTTTAAACTCGTCACTAATGCTCACCAGGGCTATATTTAGTTAATCGGGAATATAGTAAAATTGGAAAATTGCGAAATATGTTTTAATACATTTTAAGCAGCCATTAATTCAGTACATGATCTTACATGAAAACAAAGAGCATTGTTACTCTTGCTCAAAGCAGTATGTCCTTGCTGATTAAAAGTATGAATTTCTTTCTGGAGAAATATATAAATAAATATATCTACTTTTACTGACCCCAAACCTTTGATTTGTTGTAAATCAAATCGAATTATTCTTGCGGATTCTGCCAGGAGAATGTAAACTTATGAGCAGAACTGAGTCCCAAACATCTAACTTGTTCATTATATTTCTTAGGTCAGACGTTCAGATATCCTATTTTCTTGACCTGAAATTCATCTCATTTGTCATGTTTGGTATATTTGGTGGGGTATATACACAGTGTCACATCAGTTCCTAATAGGGGCGCTTGCCTAGCAGCTATTTGTGATGATTAATGGAAGCAGAGCGCTGTGGCCTCCTCCCAGTCTCCTCTAGTGACACAGGTAGACAGCTAACATCCCAAACAAGCGCCCACACATGCGCACATCCCAACCCCCTTCGGCCCGCTGATATTATTAAATGTAATGGCTGAGAATCTCCAATCAAAGCATGGAGGATAATTAAGGGAGTTCTGTCATTAAGTAGTGGGCAAGTCGAGATAACGAGCTCCCCCAGAGACTGCATTACAGCGCCGCTCTCTTCCTCCATCACTGCCACCAACACAGGTCCAGCTCTCATTACAGCCCTCCACATGCCCAAGCGACTCAGCTCCACTTTTACAAGAGCCAAGCGCTTTCATTAATGTTCCACATTTGGAAGGATGGGAGGCAGAAGTCATCATTATGCTGCCAGAAAGCCTCTGCGATGAGATGTCTTGTCAGTTTAGCCAAAAAAACGTGAACAGAGGAATTTAGACTTTGCTAAGTGACTCAACTAGAAAGGGTTACATCTCATCTTTTGATCGTTAATTTTTACCATTTTTTGCGCATAGTTTAGAGACCATGCACTGCAGTATAACTTCCTTTTAAATTCTCCCAGCTGGGTCAACACTGTAAATTAATTATAAGCTAAAATTAGCCAGGAGTTTAATTAGCTAACCTATTTCTGCAGTTCATATTCAGAGATAAAAAATACCTTGGGGATTACAAATCAGCTGTGAAACGATGAGGGGACGTTCACCTGTGGAAATGTGCCTGTGTTAGGGCACATTTTGATTTTGTGCTTGGGTCTTCTAACAGCTTTTTTTTTCTGGACGTTTTCTCCTCAGGGGAACCTAATCCTCCTAAAGTGGAGGTTAAGCCACTGTCCACAGGCAACGAGATGAGGGTCCACTGGATCAAGCAGGATGATGGGGGCTCTCCAATCAAACACTATCTAGTGCGCTACAGAGCTGTGAGTATGATTGAACTTGAGGTAACATACTAAACTCATCCTGTCATCTGAGTTATTTATACCGCCGTTGTAAAAGTTACTGTACATGCCATTGAAGAGGTAGTGAAGCTCACGGGTCATTGACATATAAAAGGGAAAAAACATGACCAATTCGTGCATATTTTACGAGGCAGCTGCTTTGTATGAATTCACTTCTATGATTTTGTATCCCAGTGATGGGTAGGTTTAGGGGCGGGGTTAGGTGTTAGAGCCCTGTACGACTTTTGTATGCCCCGTCATTTTCACATCAAAGTTCAGACGCGGACTGAGCCTTGGGCCTGTTTTTGGCTTCTCCTTATTTTTATATTTTATACATCCATCAATTAGTGATAAAAAAATTGCCGTGCGGCACTTGTGGATACAACACGAGACTGTGCTCAGCAACTGAGAGCGACTCCACTGTGTTTATTGACCCACAGCAGCAGCAGAAAGCGTTCAGACACACGCAATAGTCTTGCCTCAAAGCCCTAGCAAAAGTAATGGGGAAAAATAATAGGAAGACATTTGAATTATTTACTAATAATCAAGTGTTTTCTAAGTCCGTGTAGCAAAGATGCATTTCCTCATAGACGCGCTATAGAGTACACAAATACATAATACATTAAAACGTTATATAAAAACACGTGAAATTGAGCATTGTGTCATTGCCCCTTATATACCACCTTTGCTTAAAGAGTGTCCACATGTGTCTATAGAAGAATCGCCAGGACTGGAAGCCAGAGATCCGCCTGCCCAACGGCAGCGAGTACTTTGTTCTGCGAAGTCTGGAATGGAACACGGAGTACGAGGTCTACGTCATTGCCGAAAACCAGCGAGGACGATCTGAACCCGGCAAACTCTCCTTCAGGACCTTGCCAGAACCCACCGCCATCCCAGGTACGGCCCACCCCCTAACCCTAAAGCACAGTCACTGCCATCCAGCGCAGCCAACGGCCCGACTGCCCCAACCCCCGTTAACCCCATCCTACTAGCAGGTCTTGTTGTGGATTACACCAGCCACCCTTGTGTCAATTCAGGTTGTGGCCTGGCCTCCTCTGGAGAGTGATTTGACACAATCTAAGAGTAATAAGAGTGCAGAGTGATAAATGTCTGTTAGAGGTGGCCACGGGTGAAGCCTGGAGCTCCCCTCCAGAGCCCTGACCCCTCCGGCAACCTCCCCCTGACTCTTGCAGCCGGTTTTATTGCTCGTCTCAGAACAATTGCAGATGATATCAGCGGAGATGAGATTTTCTATTTGGCACTCGGGAGGCAAAAAGCCACAGCAGGTCCGTTAAAACCATCCACCCCCTCCAACACGGGCTCGTTTGGCCTGTGCTCCATTGGCGGTGCTGTGTTTTTGTTTTCTTGCGAGCTGCTTCCCCACTGATAAAAATTGGCCTTTAGATCATCCCTCTCTCTATTTCCTCTGTCTCTTTCTCGAGGCTGAACTGAGGCTCAGTTCAGGCTCATTGCGGCAGACCGATTGAATTGGGCTGACTATCTGCCCGCTCTCAGTGGGGATGCATCCTCTGGTTTTGCATGATGACGCCTCAACAGGATTAATGGTTTAATGCTTTACTGAGGACCTAACAGGCATCTGCCGGTGCATGGCCAAGAGACCTGCTTTTTCTCATCTGCTTAGTGGGAGACAGCCATATAGCAGTGGGAGCTTTGGATCTCGGAGCACTTGTGCAAGACAGGTTCAGATGGATAGAAAAGCCTTTCTTTGTGCCTCTTCCCATCTCGCCACACTTACACATTGCAGAGTTGTTGACCTCAATGTGTAACATGTGGGAGTTCAAAAAAGCGGCTTTATTTTTAGCCCAACATCTGCATTGCATCAGCTGGAGCAGCTGCTGTTAGAAACCATGGTCCAAAAACAGCTGCTCAGACAGAGATTCACGCTTCTCTAGAGTCTTATATTCGGACCAGCGTGCGGGAGACGGGTTAGAGACCCTTAAAACTGTCTGGACACTATTATTATCACAAGACATATTCCTTCAGTCTGCAGATGGTCAGCACATCGATAGTTTGACAGGAATTAAAATAGGGAGCCAGTGGATTTTGGTGCTTGGTATGGGAAACGGGTCGAGCTCAGCCCTGGCCGCGCGACAAATGCTAAAGCTCTACTTCCTGTAATCCAAATCTCCCCGGCTACAGTTGACATGGAATAAAAGCTGTTCTAATACAATGCTCGTAAACGTTTGTGCAGTTTAAGTAACTTCGGAAAACTCATTCAGTCATCCAGCTCATTATTACATCGTATTGCATCATAACCTGTTTGTTGCGCCTTGTCTTCTGACTGGGCAACATTTTCCCTGGTGTTTGCGACATAGAAAGATGAAAGCCTGTTTATTTCCTAATTTCCTGTAGAATGTTTTTTTCTTAATCTGAATTAATTATAATCAGTTGAAATGCAATTTTCTGGAAGCACTTGTTTAAAGCTGAAGTGTGTATTTTTTTATTTGATAATATTTCATTTTAAAATACCTTCTCTATCTCTGCGCAATAGAGACAATTATAATTAAGCCACTTGTAGATGAATTTCTCAAAGAAAGTGTAAACACTGTCTCTATGATGCTATTAATGACCGTTAGCTTTGGGAGGGAACTATCTGACAGAGCGCTTGCAGTTCAATTACACGTTTTGTTATTAATGTTGCAGTACCGAGGAAATTGCACACTTCACCTTTAAAGAAAGGGGGGGATATGCAAGATTTATCAAAATATATGCGCAATGCCAAATACCAGGAAAGTTGCCTGATCTGTGTTTCTTGATTGTACTGTATGTGTCTTCGTGTCGCTTATCCATCCATATTTCCCATCACTTGACTATCGTTGTCCTTTCATTCTCGACTTGCTGTCATTGCTGTGCTTTTAACATGCTGCCTTCTTACTTTGGTTTTTACTAATTTGCTTGAACTTTCCTTTGATATTTTTTTCTAATCTTGATAAACCTTTTAAACTTAATTTTCTGTATTTGACCTATTCTCTGTCTCTTTCTCTCTTTTTTCTCTCTCCCTTTCTCCCAATTTCTTTCCCTGTTTTTTCCTTCCCTCTCTCTGTTTCCATGTGTAAAATCGGACATCACCGGATCATCGCATTTTCAAACACACACTCAAAACTTTGAATTTCCCTCATTTTTGCCTCTATTTTTTTTTCTGTGCACTGTCCCTGTGGTCTTCGGATGTCTTTTTTTTTCTTTTTTTTTTGGTGGTGTGGGATTTGTGGTCTCAGCAACCCTTGGCTGCTCCTCTATGACGTACGCTCTCGTCACTCTCATGTTTTCCATGCTGACTGTGCTAGTGCTCTCATAAACTGGGGCTCACGAGAGGAGAGGAGCCCTGTCCACTCTTCAACCACACCCTTCAGTTTTCTACGCCTTTCTGATCCTCTCACAGGCTAAACAAACAAACAAACAAAAAAAGAAAATCAGTTACATGTATCGGAATTAAGCAGAGTTTTCGGTGCTTGCATCATTCTGTTTTTTTTTTTGTTTTTTTTTGTCATTTTTAGTTTTTTTATTCATTTTATGTTTAAGCAAAGCGACGTTGATCCGTTTGAAAATATGTTTTTCAAACCATGGACTTTTTGGGAGTGTTGTAGAAAATCTTTCCCTATCAAGAAGCCTAGTCTCTTGATATTAATATTGATATAATTATTCTAGGGCCCATTTAGGAGATAAAAAGTCATTACCTACATTAATTTTAAGTTTATTATTTTTTGTTGTTGTTATTGTTATTATTAAGATATTAACTAATTTGAAGGGGTTTTTTAAGGAATGGCACCAAGTTTGTGTGTTGATATGGAAAATGTGTTTTTTTTTGTGACAAAATGTACATAATTTTAGACAATTCAGAAAATATATACTTTCTGTAATGGACTTTTATTTACATTTTCCTTTCTCTGCTTCTTACTTGAAAAGACCATTCAAAACTAATGCTACTGCTGTTAAACTCATTCACGTCGATAAGTGTCATCTTCAACAGTGTAATTTAATTATGTTCTGTAATACATTTTTTGTATACACGTACCAGTATGGTGTCATGCAGTACTCATTGTAGGTTTTAAGAAAATACGGTAAGCTACAGTAGATGGATTTTTTTTGTCGTTGTTTATTTTGTGTTTTTAACAAACTCAACATGGATTCGAGTCGAACTCTCGCGGCAGCGAGTTGCATGGGACCGTAATGCGTAAGCCGTTTCATGTTTGTCCCATGATTACATGGTGCTCAATGTCGGTTTGGAGGGACCCACGGAGCCTTTTACTTTTAAGCGGCAGAAGCGTTCTGCAGCACTTCTGATTGACCATCTCTACTCTGAAATGCTAAATTCCTTAAGGCTGTTTTTTCTTGCTTAGACAGGATTTGACATAAACACCCCCCAGACTGAATTTTAATGCGAAACCCACAAGCGTTCTTGTGTGCATGGCACCGCCTCCGTTGTAACCATATAAATCAATTCTGAACATGAACGATGGACGAAAACAGGTATGGACGTCATCTGACCTCCAGCCGGAAGATGGTGGTCAGTTTACATGTCTGAGGCTGCCGAATGCCATCGAGAACGGAGATACAAGTGTCATTATTATGCAAGACCTATGCAGGCATTTCCTGGGAAGGTGTCGAGTAAAGTGCAACTAATGTAATTAAGTGTCTTACAGTATAAAAGCTCATATATATGGTAGGGATATGGAAATAAATGGGGGGCGGGAATGGGGGTCGTTTGTTCAATAAAATGGAGTAGCATTTGTTTCCCATTTTGGAATGGATTCTCATGGTAATAAACTGATGCGCCCTAGAGTTTTGACTCTTGGAAACGCATGTGCCAATCAGTTTGTCGGGCTCATCATTCATATGCAGGTGCGTCTCTGTCCTTAATCATTGTGTGTTGGTGCTAGGTGACATTTCATCAGAAAAGCAGCACCCCGTTTGGTCCGTCTGGGATGTTTAATGCCGCTCCAGATGGATCATCAGCTTCATTCAGACTAGCAGAACCAGAGGCAAAATGAGACTTGAGAATCCAAACTTGGCACAGGCAGAAGTGCCACTTGTTCGCACTTATCACTGAGAGTGACTGGAGACGGAGGCAAGTGCCAAGTCTGGAGGTGTCTCAATAACCTGAGAGTCATCAGAACAGACTGAACATTTGTAATGACCGTGCCGTGAAGGTTAAAATGGGCTGTTAGCAGATGAAGCCTCTGGACCATCTAAAAAGTATTTTGGCGATCTGTTGTGCATTTTTACAAATTGCTATAGCACCTGCAGTTTGATTTGGATCCTGCATCCTTTATTAATTAGTTATTCAAATTCCTGTGTAATATTCAACACAGGCTTAAAGATTGCCTAGTTAGCATTGGTTAGCTGCTAGCCCCTGCCAAAACTACATTCTGAGGATTCAAAATCTGCTTTTAAATTGATAGCTGTACAAAATTAACCACTAGTTAATAGTATTTCGATAGTATACAAACATAGAGTGCTACAGCTATAATGACAAACCCCAGAGGACTGATTATGCAAGAGTTTTTCATAACTTGCCAATGCTCTGACAATTTGTTGTACAACATGATTCAAATAAATGCAATAAATAACTAAGTGTTGTCAGTTTACATTTACCACTGACTTGTGTTACTCATAAATTGAAAAAGCATTCTCTTTGGAGCCTGTAACAAGTTAGTCATCTGAGTTTTGACATTACTTCTGCAGCACTCTAAATATACAAGATGTTGCAAGTCACATGATATTAACAGCTCAAGTAATTGGCTTGAAAAAGTGTGTCCAGAACTGAATACCTACGAGCAAAGACAGCAGCATACAGATACTTGGAGGTGCATTGCAGAGGGAAGTCTATTCTAGACTGCCTTGTTTCAACACTCAAATATAACATGCATCACACTGTCAGTTTTTTTTTTTTCACACCAATTTTCAGTATTCAGAACATGATAAGGTTCGTAATATGTGGGGATGGCTCGAGTGTCTGGAAGACCTTTCAAGCACGCTGCTTAGTCAGCAGAGCAGGGTGTTTTTGGCTGGTGTAAGAGCTCAGCGAGACAGCCTTTGTGCTCAGATGTGTGCCGTGATTTATCGCACTTGTTAAAATGCAGGCTGAAGCTCAGGAAAACAAGTGCGGCCTTCTCTGCTCCCCGAGCTAGGAGAAGCGCTCTCGGCCCTCTTCTGGCTGGCCGCTAGATTAAATCTGTCAGCTCTACCTCCCGTTACCCTGCCTCTTATACACATCCATGGAGTGTGTTGACTGCTACAATGGCTAGATTTCATCACAAAGTCCACAACAGATTACCCATCATACAGGATTCTGGTTTAAATTCATAATACGATTTGGATTATTATAGATCTATTACAAGTCTTATGTGGAGTATCAAGCTTCATGTTGAGATGAGGTGTTTTTTTGTTCTCAGAAGAGTTTTTTTCTAATGCACTTTTCTTCCAGGTCTCTGTTGAGTGCATCCATAATTCATGAAATCCTCGATACACGTAGATGTGTTTTAGGTCTTAATGTGGCTTCATCAATGGTTTAGAAGGATGTTTCATTAGAGACACTTCATAGGAAGTTGCCTCGAGCTCGATATAAACCTAATTGCAAATTCAGTCAGCTTGTTCATCTTAATTCACGGTATAATCTATGGCTGTATACACAAGAATACAGGAAAGAACTACCAATTGAGTGTTAGGCTGAGAATAAAATAGGTTAGCATATTATGTTATATCGTCTAAGCCCAGAATATGTTGTCTCTGTTTACTGTATGTGTATATATAGGCCTATATATATATAAGAAAGTGATTTTGCTTTAAGGATAAAACCTATTACAGAGCATTTATTTATCGTTTATTTTTATTCATTAAATTTTTAAATATTGTATTTGCTTTTAGCCACATCAGATCACATCTTTGTTAGTATAAATCATCCACATGGTTTAACGTTTATGAGGACCACTTGAAATGCCATCTTCCTATAACTGAATCAAATATTTCCACGTACGGTAGATTGATCAAATTTGCGTTAATATGAATTGCCATGTTTAAGATCCATATAGCATTTTAATTGTGCATTATGTTTACTGAGCCAGACCGTACCCATCCGTCTCAGTAGATCTTCTAGTTATTTTACATTTTCATGGTGTAGCTTGTCATTCCTGGTAAGTAGTCTGTGTTTTCAAGAGCTGAAAACACAGTTCTGCTTGTGTTCTGCCTTTCGCTTTAATCTTTGTTCCTTTAAGATGGTGAGTGGTTTTTTTTGCAGTATGGCTTCCATTTCTTGTGTTTTGTTTGTGTGTGTGTGTGTTTATACAGGAGTTGCTCCGTAAGTGAATGCACTTAGAGCTGAATATTGAGATCATCTTCACCGTTCCATGCCAGTGCAATTTCTCTGTTAAAATATGTGCATGAATACGAACAGAACAAGCCTTGTAGTTAACGTTCTGCGCAACACTGCTGAAGTTCTGTACAAAGAGTTAATTACGTCTCTCAATAAGCATGCTGGGTTCATTTCCATGTGAGTGATGAATGCTCTGCTTCAGAATGACGCTGTATGTGATGCTATGTTGTATACTGCGTGTGGATAACACACAACCTAAACATTATGGGGGTCAAATCACTTTGAATCAACTGATGCTTATTTGCACACATTTTGTTGTTTTAGCAATTCGGATGATGCAAATAATGAATTCATTTGCATAGCTCCTGATCTTGCTATGTTGTGAAGGATATATCAGACAACCATAATCTGGCACACTTTACTGGAACTGTGCAGCACAGTTTTAACACTGTGATCCAGGCATCTCTTTAAACTGTGTAAAATGGACTCGTCTACACCACGCATTTGGACATCCGCCCGGTTATAATGCTCTTCTCCATCGCTTGATTATCATTTGATGGATTACTGCTGCCATGATTACTAGAAAATGTGCACAAACAAATAAAATTCTGTTAACCGCCCTTGGAAGGCTTGATGGTATTTTTTGTGAGGTCCATTTCCTAATTTACAAAAGGCATAGCATTTCACCAAATGCAGTTTACTGATTTAAAGGGACAGTTCATCCAAAGAATTAACACTCTGTCATCATTTAGTCACCCATATGTCATTTGAAACCTGTATGACTTTTTTAATTCAAGAACAAATAAATGTAACGTCTCTTTTTGAATAAATGTAAATGGGATCCAGTGTTGTTTTGCACTTTGTTTACTTTTATTGTATAGAGAAAAATAGTTGAAATATTCTTCTTTTTTGTTTCACAGAAGAAAGTAAGTTGCATACAGGTTTGAAACGACACGAAGGTGAGTAAATGATGACAGAATATTTCTTTTGTGGGTGAACTAATCCTTTAGTTTAAATGCAAAGCAGTGCAATTCAGCGCATTTAGTTCCTAGTGAATAAGACGCAGTACTGTATGTAAAAAAGTGCAGTTGCTTAGTGAATTCACCCTTATGTGTTGATATAAGTGTGTTTTGGCTTTAGTCCTAACTGCCTTCAATAAACCAATCCTTTTAACTCACTTCAAATTAGTACAACATACAAAACAGACTGTATTTTTTTCCCAGATTGCATAGATCACTATGGCACTGTGGCAAAGCCTCACACTTTAATGCCTGGTCTGCAATGACACCATTTAGTTTTGACTCTCTTTCTCTTCTTCCTCCTTCCCAAAGAAACCAGCTCTGGGTTGAGCACCGGGGCTATCGTGGGGATTCTCATCGTGGTCTTCATCCTGCTCCTCTTCGGCGTGGACGTCACATGCTACTTCCTCAACAAGTGCGGGCTTCTCATGTGCATCGCCGTCAACTTCTGCGGAAAAGCTGGGCCCTCTGCCAAAGGGAAGGATATCGAGGAGGGAAAAGCCGCTTTCACGTGAGTCTCTCTTTTCCTTTCCCTCTCATCTGTGTGTGTTCCCTTGTCCGATAACGCCATCCATCATGGCTCTCCCATCATTATCACCTCCATCAGCTCTACAGGAGGGCTTGAGGCTGGGCTGATTGTGACATATCTGACTCTATGAATGAGAATGATGTGAATATTGGCTCATGGCGGCAGTGCTGAGATAAGAGGAGAGGTGCATGCTGGTTAGGAATGAAAAGGTGGCCCGTTTGCATCTGATTTAGTAGCCTTTGAAAAGGTATTTTTAATTAATCTGTCAAGCAAGGTTTTTCGGATTAATTTTTTTTTTTTTTTAATGAAAATAGCAAGTATTCGCAAACAGGATAAATATGGTGCTGAAAAGTGAGAGGAATATCATATCTTTCCAATAGTTTACATACATTTTAAATAAATATATGAAATACAGTATATATTAAATAAATACAAATAACCTTATTTAGCATTATATTCAAAATATATATTACATTGTTTCATTTATTCTAGCTATTAACAAACTATTAACAATGGTTTTTGCCTCAATAAACTCAATAGCTGCTTATTAATAGTTAGTCATGCAGAATATGTGCTGTTATTAGTAATAGACAGCCAGTATGTTAAAAAAAAAAGCATGCTAATAAGCGACTAATAATGATAATTGGTCCCTATACTAAAGTGTTACCTTTTTTTCTTTAATTGAATTGGCAACAGTTTCACAAAAATAAATAAAAAAAATATGGTGTCAGAATATATATCTCAGAACTAAATAAATGTACATTTTCCTGTTACCATACCTTCATTTGCACTATATATTTTCCCTTACATTTCTTACTTTAAAACCATGTCATCTATAAATTAATATAAACACACTATTGGCAGAAGAGTACGCCATATGGTGCAAGACATATCAATTTGTTTATAATCGTCAACCTGTTTTAATCAGTGCTGCTAATTTAATGTTCATTTTTTACAGTAAGGATGAATCTAAGGAGCCTATTGTGGAGGTAAGGACTGAGGAGGAACACACACCAAACCATGAAGGAGGAGGACCCACCGAACCCAATGAGACCACCCCTCTGACCGACCCTGAGTGAGTCCCTAAAAACACACACACATACACTCCAAAACACAAAAGTCTGGTCTTTTTTTCAGGTTATTAACATCTACTTGTGTTTAACAGTCTCTCTGTTGTAGCTGAATAGTGTAGATACCACACACCTCTCACTTTTTTGTGATTACCTAACATGGTATGTTTTATTTTGAACCGCATGTTGGACTTACTGATGTATGTGTATGTTTTGCCTTGGCCTTCCCTCCCTCCTTTTTCTTTGTGTGGATCTCCTTCCCCCGTCTCTCCTCTCTCTCTCTCTCTCTCTCTCTCTCCCGCTGTCCTCACAGGCACGCTGCTGACACCACAGCAACAGTAGTGGACTTGCTTCCCTCTGTAACCACTAACTCAGACCCCGGCACTGACAGTCCTGCTAGCGATAGCACCACCCTTACCTCAAGCACCGCCCCTGTGGCCGACCCTAAAACGGCCCCTAAAGCTTCCCCTCAATCCAGCACACCCAAACCTAGCGTCACCTCTCCCACCTCCCCACAAGCTGCTCCTGCAGCCGTTGCCCCTCTGGTGGACCTGAGCGAAACGCCCTCCAACCAGACCTCAAAGCCCTTAGATGCCCCCCAGATGTCTGATTCAACCCCTGCAGATCTGGCCAAAGCCGAAGGCCAGAGCCCGGCTGAGTCGGCCAAAGCCCCCCAAAGTAAGGACTCTCAGGTACAGGGAGGAGCCCACCAGACCACAGATAATGACCTTGCCAAGGATGCGCTGGCCAAGCCCTCCAGCGACTCCTCCAGCGCACCGTCCGCACCCATCCAGGACGAGTATGGCCACCTCTAGATGTTTAGTTTGTGTCCTTAACCATCTCCACTTTCTCACTGTCTGTTTTCTTCGTCACCCCGCTTCCTTTTCAGTTTCTTCTCACTTCTTAATGTAAAATCCAAATTTCATCAGGTTCCTCCTGCATCTTAAATCTTAGCCTGTATTCCCTTTGGTATTCAAATGAGAGGTGCGCTGAGACAGCTTGTGCGGGTTTATTTGCACCTCTGTAAAAACCAGTTCAATGGCGCCGCTTCAAAGCGTAAAAGCTTTATAAATGTGCAAAATTGTTCTTTTGGGTTTTGTTTTTTCCGAGCTAATTGAGTCCTCCATTATCACTGGCAGAGCCTCACAATGATTGGTTGTCACAAATGGCACAATTCCACTGCTTATGATTTTAAATGATGGCTTTCAAATCTGAAAAGGACAGTGAGAAATAAATGAGCAGCCTTAATGGTGCTATTGAAAAAAAGAGCATCTTAGAGAAGGCTAATGCATGATCGTTGTAATTACATTAACACAGCGGATGAGGTACGGTGTCATTTGTGGCCCTGTGGGTGAAATAGCCAGCCGATGGAACAAAAAATTGCAGTAAAAAATAATTATTCATCAGTCATTAAATATGTCATTAAATATGTGCTACAGATGTAAAATAAAAACAACTCCACATCTAACTTGCAGATTTTACGACTCAACCAGTGATAGTGAGGACAGAAATATGTACTTTACCTATTTACATATATATATATATACTGTACATAAATTATCATTTGTGTAGGAAAAAAGTACAATATGAGTGTAATTATACTGTAGATAAACTGATTTTAATTCAAACTCTAATTTTTAGATTTTACATTTAATAATAATTTTCCCATTTGTCAATGTCTGAAAGAATCACTCAGTTTGACCGGAAAAATCTTGATTGTCATGTAAATAACCCTCACAGTTCAGTTTAGTTCACCTGTATGTGGTGTTTAGGAGGACTAGGGCAGGATAGCAGCAAGATTTGCTGTTCAAAATATGTAGTTTCTACAAAATAGTTAGCGGCACAACTGCATTGATAATAATAAGAAATGTTCCTTGAGCAGCAAATCAGCATATATTGGGATTTCTAAAGGATGATGTGACACTGAAATGCAGCTTTGCTATCACAAAAATAAATTACATTTAAATATGTATATGTTATATTACATTTTAATAACATTTCACAGCACTTCTGTTTCTACTGTATCTTATCAAATCAATGCAGACTTTGTAAACATACTGTAGGAGTGAACTTTACCAAACTTTGTTACTAAAATAATGTCTCCGTGAAACATCATGACAAGACCACACAAATTAAATTAGAGAGTGTTTATTTGATCCAAATGGCCTCAAACAAATCTCTTGAATACATTACAAAAAAATCTCTGCCACAAACTTTGCAAACTTTAGCAAAACCAGCCAGGATTTGTTCTCCATCTGACACAAGATTTGAGCGGATTTGGTCCATAGCTCTGAATCGTAAATGTGCCAGAATGATAGTAGCATGCAGTTGTTTCACAGCACATTTTATTTGTTCACAAGCACCATGCTAATGCTGTTGTGAAAAGGAACTGAAACTAGTGAAAACTAGAATGTGCAGAATATACATCAATTAAATAAGCCTGTTTCTTAGTTGCTGGAGCCGTGCTGAGAGCACTGGAGCTAGAATAGCTGCGGTTTCAGTCATTCAAGGGTGCATATTACAAAATTAAATGAACATTTCACATCTGACAGATTCAGTCTTGCTAGCTTTGTGGAGCTGCCTAATGGAGCCAGAAGTAGACTCGCATGAATCAGGCTCCTCGGTAGCGCACTCTCTCTCGCTCTGTTGCGAAGTACAGAGAAAATCGCCTGTTAAACAGTCAGCCAAGACTTCCAGCAGGGAATTAGCGGGAGCATGCCGTTTGTTAAATATTTACCAGAGACTTTGTTTTCCCCACTTCCATTTGTGCTCTGTAGTTTGCGCTTTCTCTGTATGGCCCAGTCAGCGCACGTCAGGCTTGTTCTCTCTCTAAGTTCGGCTCAGTTGTCTAATTTGAGCAGGAACACTCCAGGGAAGTTGCCCTCATTGGTTGCCACCTGGGCTTATTGGCTCCATCTGTAGATTTTCGAAAACCTGAGTGACTTAACTGGTCTTCACAGAACCAGCAGAATATCAATGGAACTCACTCTGCCAACTTTAGACTCTCAAGACGCAGAGTTTTTTTTTTCCTTCAAGAGTAAGAATTGGCACTTTTAAAGACATCTCGCCAAGGATGCAAACTGACAAACGATGGAAGGTTTTCTTGCTGGAGCCTGAGCTTACTCAGAAGGAATAATGATGCTTTGCCTCCAGTGGTGGAGCTAGAGTTTTATACAGGGGGGGCGCCAAGACTTTTTTATGCCAAACTGGCATAAAAAGCATGAATAAATCCTGTGATTGCTGATTAATTCACATCACCCCACATTAGTTAAACATACTGTAACTTCGAATGTTAGTCTATTGAAATAAAACTATTGGTTAGCCTTATTTCTCTTACTTCTATTAACTCATTAACCAATGGTTTGGAGAAAAATAACACTCACTTTTAGGCCACAGAGAATTTTGTAAATATTTTTTGGAAAATTGCTCAGGAAAGTGAGAATTATTAAGGAGCAATCCCCAAGCGGTAACACTTTATAATAACTATCCGTTATAACTAGTTAATAGATCATTATTAAACTGTTAGTTAATGGGTTGTAAATTACTTGTTAAATAACAGTTAATAGTTTGTTAATTATTTATAACTGTGCCTTATAGCTAGCCAATGGATAACTTACAAGCTCTTCGTTAACAAGTTATAAATGACTTGTTAACTGTATTTTAATGATTTATAACTATACCTAATA
>JAUMHQ010000033.1:2284408-2309356 GCA_032361165.1 Enteromius paludinosus | reverse complement strand
TTTTAGTATTTATTTTTATATTATATATATATATATATATATATAAAGTAATTTCAGTACTTCTGCTTCAAACTTTTATCAAATTAATATTTAATTTCAGCTTTTCTTCAATGCTAACACTTACAGTAAGGTAAACTGATTATCATTAGTTAACATGAACTAAGAATGAACCATTCCTCTACAGAATCTATTAATCGCAATGTTAATTTCAGCATTTACTAATGCATTCAAATGTTGTGTTTGTTAGGTAATGCACTGTGAGCTAACATGAATGGACAATGAGTGACTATTTTTATTAACTAACATTAACAACAATTAAAAACGGTGTAATAAATGCATTGTTCATAGTTCGCTCATGTTAATTAATACATTAACTAATGTTAATAAATGACACGTTGTAAAGTATTACCATTTCAATGAATAAATATGATTTTAATAACATTATTTCTGATTAACAGTAGCAACACTGCTATGAATTAATATATAGTATATATATACACTTTGCAATAAAATAAGGTGTCATTTGTTACCATTTCAATTAATAAATACGATTTGAATAGCATTATTTTTAATTGACAATAGCAACATTACTTTGAATTCATATATATATATATATATATATACACTTCACAATACAATAAAGTACAGCTTGTAATTTAAATAATGCATTATTAAATGCTGACATACCATTAAGATTAATAAATGCTGTAGAAATATTGTTTATTCTTAGTTAATGTTAACTAATGTTGTTAACTAATTAACCTTATTGTAGAGTGTTGCCATATATAATAATAATTTATGTTATTATTATATCCATGTATTTTTTTTATGATTCTGGAATTGTTTTGTGGTTTATACATTTATACTGTTGTAATGATTTGTCTAAAAAAAAAAAAAGTTTATTGTCGAGTTTTGGTGATTGCTCATCCCAGATAGTGTGGCTTGTCACAAAGTACAACACGTGTTTAATGAACTTTTTCTTGGGCAACCGTAAAAGTGTGTATTAGGTTTTTTTTATGTAAGTGTCTATACACATCTTGGCCTTTGATAGAACTTATGAAATATTACAATTCCCCTCCAGGGGGTGAAAACACAAGCAGAAGTGTTACAAACGCGTATCATCACCACCAGATGGCGCACAAGACCGCTATCTGTATTACATATAATTTGCTACGTTTATAGACGCTACGGATTGATTCTTGACTCGATCAACTCTAATGTAACTGTGAATTGCCAACTGCTGCCAAAGCAATTCATGATTTACAATGTGAATTTGGGTAGCCCAATTAAATGTGATGGCTTTTTTTGCAGTCATGACGGTGTTAGAGTCAAATATGTGTTTCTAGTAGTTTTCACTGATAAGCTGGTGACTAAATAAAAGTGTAATCTAATGAGGTACAATTCTTTTTATGCTTTAGTACTGGGAAATTAGCATTGAGCAGCTGCCCTTACACGAGGTCATCCACTGGGTGGCGGTAAAGCACCGCCCTAAATCATGTGTCGCTGACAGCGGTTGACTCACAACAGGCCAGTGCAGGCTAATTAAGAACATACAAAGGCAGTGTTTTGATACATATTTTTCTTTTTACCATATTGGAACGACAGATCTTTTTCAGTCTCGCAAAAAAAATGTGACAGCAGGATGGATGTAACCGCAGTTTGCTCTTTGATTAATCCAGAAATCTTATTCAGGTGCTTCCAGTTTAAAATTGCTTTGATTAGTGGCCTGTTTACGTAACAGAGAGAGTTTGAGGAGAGAGTCCAAGAGTTTGTCACAAATATTTTGCATGTATTATGCTGTGTACTTCACTATATCAAACATAACAACTTTATTTGTCAGTTAATTTTACAACTTGGGTTTTTCATTTGTAAGGTAGGCCTACTTCGTGCGTAGTAGCACGTGCGCTCACAAAATCGAGCTCCTCTGTGACTCATGAGCTTCTGACTGAGTTCCTGAAGGCCTGGTCATCATGGACGAAAGAATACTGGATACTGTAGGTTCAATCAACACCTCAAATGAGTCCTTCTCAAAATATGGTGCCATATTTGGCTTCTTACTTAAATTTTTAAGGGATTTCGATAATAGTAACCCCATATAAAAGTATTAAAAAACCTTTAATCAATGATCAGAACTGGCAGTTTTACAAAAACGGTGGTAATAAAGTTTTCAAATGTTCCTGGAATCTAAAATATATATATAAATGACCAATGCCTTATATATGCTTAAATTGAAACAAAAGGGAAAGTCGTCGTACTGATTAATAATTCAATTAAAAAGCCAACATTTTGAGAACGACTCGCGTCTGAATCTGAGTTTGATTTAAAAGTCAGGTTAATTAGCATTAACTTATGTAAATGATCCTGGCAGGTTCCACTGAATGCTGTATTATGGAAACAGACTCCACAGGGAGCAGAGACCCCATCGATCAGGTACTGATCTGTGTGTCTGAAACCTGCATAGGTTGTCACTAAGTAAATCACCTTTGCAATAATAGCTATTGAATATTTGGGTATTTGCAATGGAAGTGTGTGGCTTCAGGGCTCTAATCTGAGACCAGTTCATATCCGGAAGAGGCAGATTCAACTTTTTTAGAGTTTGTAGATGCTCATATTTCATACTTATCTCACACCTTGTAAATCAAAGCATGTTGCATAGGAACATCGCGTTCTGGAAGAACTTGTTTAAAGCAGCTCTTCTTGTCCTGGGTCACCAATAGGTCATGGAATTACTAAACCTTTGCCTAAACCAGTCTGATGAAATGATGTCTATCGATCATCATGCATCCAGTATTTCGAATAAGATTATTATTTTTTTGCCTAAACTTTGATTTGCAAATTGATTTGACAAATTATAAATGATTTACAAATGATTGCACAAAGAAAACTATACAATAAATGTGTTTTCCCGCATGCCAGCTGAAACCCCTGAGCTGCTCATAAATCAATATACCAGCTTGGTGCTTTTTGCCATCCTACATAAACATATACAAACATTTTACATGTATCCATCTTTTGCAACAAACACATTACTACTGCCTTTTAAATCTAGATTACTGTAGTTTTTATTCTGTTATATGTTCACTGTTTTTCAAACATTTAAATGTAATCAGCATGCACGCTATATTATTCGTGTCATGAGTTATAGTGTATATTATAGTTAACTAAAACTATACCAGCTTGTAATTCTTATTTTAGTTATGCAGTTCATTTCTGTTTTTACTTTTAGTTATTTCCCCACAGCTTTCCTGTTAGTCACATGCTTTACTGGGAAGTAAACCCCTAAATCTCACAATGTTCTTCTTCTACCTGGGCCATACAAGTCCTTCTTGTTCTCACAGAAGAATGCTGTTGTCCCATCAGATTAAGCAGAAGAGAAGCGGTTCGTGACGTGGCCCGTCCCGTCCCTCTCTGGCAGTCGGCAGACAAGATTATGCAATGCTAGTCCCTCAAACGGTGTGGCAATTGCCAAACACATGGCATATGGTCTATCAAAAGGCTGATTTTAATATTTCCTGTTTAGATGCACTCGCTCTAAACTTCTCAAGATGTTGATGCAATGAAAAAAAGTGCCCTTCGAACGTTGAAGCCCCTGCCATATGGTTTAATGTGGCTTTCTTCTGGACCGAGGCCATTCGGGAATACATTGGCATCACTTTTATCTCACTCTCTCTTTCTTCTTCAATAACAGCCAACACATACCAGCAGATTAGAGGCCCCCATAGTCCTCCCAACCCCCGGCACTTAACAATGGCGTTAGCTGGGGCCATACAGCTGGTCCGGTCCTGGGTGGATCTCACACAGAGCCTCGATCTGAGCAAGATGCTTCCTGTTACTGGAATTATACTGTAAACACTTGTTGTATATGCCTGGAAAGGATAAATCTGACGGTTGATCAAATCAACATTTGGACGGTTACCACTCATTTACATAACACGGTAGAAATCGGAGCGACCGGGCCTTGTTTCAATGGATCAGACAGGATTGAATAACATTTTTAAAGGACATATTTTAGTTCGACCTGCGTGTTGGAAGTACTCTGCTAGTTGCTTTGGAGTTTTCTGTGTTTGGTTTTGACTGCCTGCCCAGCCCCATGCTGTGAAAGCCAATGTGCATTCCAGTTGAGAACTTTCTGCTTCGTATCCTCCTCCATGCCTTAAATCACTCTCCTGTCTTAGCGCTCAGAATTATTTGCTTCTATTTTTCATTCCAGCTCATCCACGTCAATGGGCCTCAAAGTCATAGCTGCTCTCAGGGGAAAGTGAGAAAGGCCGAACAATTGCTCCTGTAACCACAGTAAATGCGATCTTGCCGGTCTGGAAAAGGCTCTTGTAATTCCGAGTTTTAAAGTCCGGTTTGACAAATTCTCTGTTATAAATCAGCGTAGCGTATATGCGGTCAATCATTACAGCTTGCGATTCATTGACAGCGCTGCAGAAGTCATAACTCAAACGGAAACGAGAGACAGTCCAGTATACTTTGATATATAGCTTCTCCGTTAAATGGTGTGTTCAACATCTGTTAGAGGACCAGCTGGTACCCAAGAAGAAATAGCAAGCAGGGGTTTCTTTTAAATTAGCCTCTGTTCTCTTTACACGAGCCCAGCTGGATTTGTTAGCCCCTTTTATCCCTCTCAAGGTGTAACTTTTTTAAATTAAGTTTCATTTTTCAACGTCTGTGCGTACAAAGAAAATACAGAACTTAGGGATAGTACTCACTGTTCGTCATAACTAAACAATTTCACAAAGCTAAATCTATTCTTTCCAAATATGGAAATCCTTCCCTCTGCTACGTGATTCAAACCAACAGCATGATTGTTATGTTTATTCAATACAACATTTTTGTAAATAAGAAGTTTTTATTCAGTTACTTACATTATATAATAGTCTGTTGTTGCTGTGGTCTATATTTACTGGTGATATACTTATATAAAGGATGAAACATACATTAGCAATTAACATAACTGCAAATGTATCATAAAAACCTTTACGTATATCAGAAGGTAAAGTGTTGTTTTATTGCTGAAATTAATGCAAAAATAAGCTTGCCTTGAATTTCTGTAATTTACTAGAGGACGTCATTCATTCATTTAATAATGCATTCATTCGTTTGTTCATTCATACATCCAGTCCACATTTTTTTGTTCAATGCAGTTCTTGCATTCAGTGTAGTTGAAGAAATTGAATCAAATCACTTACAGTATAATGCCAGTCACTTGTTTCATCCCTAAATAAATGAGGGATGTTTAACAATGCTGTTGAGTGAATAATACAGATGACTCACTTATAAGCAGTCTTGAGGGAAACGTAGTTACGTAATCAGATTGCTTTTTAATTTAGAAGGAAATATGAGTAGTGCCAGTTACTTTGCTTCTCATATATTGACTGACAGCTGTCCCCATGTTGAGAGAGATCAGAAGAGGACTTGTGTGTGCTGTGTGGACATGATGTTACTGTAGTTCTAGACTAAATATAAACGCATTTACTCATTTCACCTGCACAGAAACAGGCTTGGTATTCCTCAAAATAAATATAAAGCTGTCTACAAAAACTTTAACTTTCCCCTTGTTTTATTCCTGAATGAATCGGTTTTTGAATGAATCTATGGGGTAAATGATTCAAATGACTCACTTACAGTATAAGCACAGTCCCTTCATTCTTGATTCAAGTGAATGAAGGATTTAAGGCCAGTCACTGGTGTATCGATGTAATCTGCAGAAAGAGTCACCGAAAAATCCCCGTCACCAATACAGAGACTGGCAGTCTGTCTGGAAAGAGAAAACAAGCAAGCAGAGCGATACAAACAGTAGAAATTCCCAATGATGTTGGACGCCATCAGTGCATGTCAGCCAAAAAAATTCAAGGACTGTGTTCAAATGCTTCCGTGGGCTGCAGCAGTTACTGTACAGTGAGAAATGTTTATAGTGCATCCATTTGCATTATTGATGGGAATGAGGCTCATTTGAATATCACTGGACACGGACTCGGGGTAGTAAATCTGCAAGACTCCGCTGACTAATATGTTTAATTAGAGGTGATATATTACAGCTTATTAATTATTTACAATAACGGCAATCATGTCTGCAGTCATAGGGGCAAAGAAAATGAGGATCCATAGAAGGTGAGGTAATGAAGGTACCAAAATAAAATGGCACGAACGAGAAACGTTTCGAGGGGAATGCAGGAGGAGAGACGTGAAGCCGATATCCTTGAGCGGTTAAAGGCCTGTGTGCCTCCGAAACCGCTGTGAAAGGTGGACTCGGCGCTGGAGAAGAAAAGCAGCGGCCTCGCAGGGATTAGCCACAGGAGATTCCCTGTGGATAGCTGTCCCTTTTTTCCCAGGGACACTGTAATATGATTACTCTGTTGTTTGCGCCCGGTCCAGTGGTTAAGCACTATGGAGAGGAGGGTTCGGCCACCTCCAGGATGGACAATGAGAGAATTTTTTGGAGGGAAATTTGGAATTCTGCTTGACTGAGGACAGCTGGGGTCTTACACTTAGAGAAAAAAAGTGGCCTTTTCTTTGGCTGAAAGAAAGGCATGTATGGTGCTCTGTACCACTGCGTTCTGCAGAGGTGCACCAGGCAGGGTCAGCAGGGCTCTTTGGATCTCTACAGAGGCCCCGGGCTCCTCTCCTGCATCCCTACTGTTACACAGAGGAAAGGCATTCTCCGACAGACGTCATCGCAAATGTTTATCTGTACAACTAACAAACAGTTTTCCTCGTTGCCCTTTTGAAAAGCTCCAGGACGTGTTGTTTGCAAAAAATAAATACTGTCGAATTTCATCACATGTGTTTCATTTCATTCCAATTAGTGAGTGTAAGCACAAAATACACTCAATCTGAGGCTGTAACCGAATGTAGTAGTTCAAAGATCGGGCACTGGTCTATACGGCTTACTAATATGTATTTAACCTCTTATTGGAGGCTTTGTACGATGGAGTGTGTGGTTTTTATTTTATTTTCTTCGGGCACTGTGAGCGCCAGCCTTAGTCAGCGTTGTTTGTTTGACAGGCCTGTCATTAATCATCATTGGCGTTGTTTAAAACTGTTTTGAGTGTCCAGGTCTTGTTCAACAGGGGGACAATAGTCTCTCTAAGCCGCTTCAGACCTGAAAGAAAGTTTATAAAATTTTCACCCAATGGAAACTGCAGGGAAGCTCCTTTTAAAGGGGGTTAGTATTCATTAGAACACTCTGGTTAAGGGCCAGGGCCGCTCCCATAAAAGGAAGCAAACCACCCACTACCCCGATGGAAAAGTGCACCTATGATGGACATTGCACGTCATTCTTCTGTAGTAGACTTGGCACCTACTGCCCTGCCCTGTGCTAAATTTAATCAAAGTTTTACTACCAATTTTAAAATGACCGTAATCAAGAGAAGTTTTTTCTATTTAAAGCTCTTGTGATTAATGACGACACAGTGCATGAAATATTGAGCTGACCCCCACAGTACCTCGCAGATTCAGATCATTTGGTATTAACAGTCATTAGGATCAGATGAGCCGGTTATGAGGAAGAAAAGAAGATTGAAGATTAGGTGTGTGAGGCAGAGGTCAGTAATGGAAAGTGGATCAACTTATGATACGAGAGGATGACAGTAACTAAATCTCAGACGGAGAGCAAGGATCATTATAACACTATTTTTCATAAAATGTATAAATTTCAATTTGCCAATTAATGTAATCAAATCAGATATACTGAAACTAAATGAAGGCAAGGTTTGATTCATATTTGTGATTTTTATTAATAAATGTTCTTGTATTATAAAATCATATATTAATAGTCTTTAGTTGTCATGTGTTTTGTTTTATTTAATTTTTTTGCATGACGAAGAGTTTTTTATATATATTGGTACAAATCAATACAAATTCTGCAACAATATTTATTTGATTTTATTTATTTTAAATACAATTTAGGACTACATTTGCACAGAAATTTACATAAAAGTAACAACTATGTTTAAAAAATATGTATGTCAACTGTTGCTGAAACTTTGACTGGGAACTGGAAAGAGATGGAAGATTTACTGCTATAATTCATCACTGATATTACATTTGATTGTTACAATTATCCATGCTCTCCTCTAAGTCTGCATCTCATTTTGCAAATACAAATCGTAATCAGTGACTGGAATGTGCCTGTCCTAATGCACAGTGCATTCAGAGATTGTGAGATCTCTGACCCCTGAGAATGAGATTCTTGTCACTTGAAACCAGTAAAGGTTTACCAACACAGTTCTATTGTTCAGCCTGCTGATACCACATCAGTATTGATCAAGGGATCACCTTGTCATCTAACCAAACAGGTATAAGGCTGGAGGGAGAGTGAAGGCAAATATGCACTCAGTAGAGCAAACGGCTCTGTCAACATGACTATTTCAATCCATTAACAAAGAGAATGTCACACATTCTTCTTAATGAAAAGAAAACTTAATGCTGGAAATGCAGCCAAAAATGCGATGTTAGACATTTATGATTAGATTTAAGATTTAACTTACAAACAATCTAAAAAAAAAAGTGTGGATCAGTAAACTGTCCCATGTTCTACATATAAGGCTGAAATCTTAATAATCTTAGATATGATCGCTCAGATGTGATAGCATTTATGGATGAATAGCGTGTTAGAATGGATACCCACTTGATGAAAAGTCTCAAAAGGAATGTTTAGGTATGCAAAGGGAGGGGCATTTTGTACAGGAGAAAATCCAGCCAAGGTCAGAGGTAGGGGTCAAAGGTCATAGGGGACACCCCCAGGATTATACAAGTGTAAAAAGAGCCCATTCAGTCAAAGCTCTGAGTGAGATTCACAAAGATCCACTGTTGAGCTCATAAGCAAAACCTCCAGGGTATGTCATTACCTACCTCAGTACATCACTAATGATGGTTTATATTTGCGAATATGTGGATAAAAAAGCAGCAAACATACTCTTACTGCATTCAAAACCAATTGCATGGTGTTATGCAACAAAATATGTATGTGCAATTATAATAATTACGTGAATTCAATAATAAGTGTCGGCCGCAGAGCCAAGGCCAATAAATTGTACGTACTGTAAATGCCACTTTCATTGAAAAACATCATCTCACGTATTTTTATAATGCATGAATGTACATGTATGACTTTACCAAGATCTTTAGAGCTAGATTTCAAAGAATCATTTTAATGTAAACATATATTGTTTATACCTATTTTATGAATGTAATTTCATGTTTTGTTAAACTGTTAGCTTGTGCTTTTGATTATTAAAAAAAAAATGTGTATAATCAGTGTATAATTTAGGACTTATCAGAGTCCTCTCCAGTAAAATGTGGATTAGATGGAGATTAGGGCAGTGCCTTTGTCTTTATCCCCAAGTAAGCCAGCACAGCATGCAGCTCAAAGGTGATGGCACTCTATGATCTCCCATCTCAAGCTTTACAGAGTCTAGCGCAGATTTTACACTGTTTCCCTCCTTTTCAGGCTATCATTGCACTCAAAATACAAGTGACAACGCTGAGAGCTGAGAGTGTTTAATTTGTCAACAGTGTATTGAAAGGTATAGCCTGAATGATTTATTTCACCTACTAATTAAGTATAATTCTATATTTCATTATATTCAACCAAGAACTGTTGTTTGATTATAAAACGTTTAATTAAGTTTAATGTTTAACACATTCACAATAAATGATTAAATGAAACATTCACAGTCAAACAAGTGATCCAATTTTCATTTTTAAAACCTCGCTAGGTGAAAGTGTACTTAATATACTAAAAAGTATTCCTTATTACTTAGATCATCTAAGTGTACCCAACTGTGCTATTTTGTGACATTTGCATGCACTAAAATGCACTTTTAACAAATGTTATTTTAACTAAATAAAAAATGGATTTAGTTACCACTTGTATACACTTGAACCTTTCATATAAAAGTACACTCAAGTTTTCTACAAATGGTGTCTAAATATTTCTTTTTTAGAATATAAAGAGAGTATTTCAAAAGCGCATTTGTGACCCTGGCAAACGAATCTAGTCTTAAGTAGCACGGGTATATTTGTAGCAATAATCAATATTGTATAGTCAAAATATATATTTTTTTTCTTTTATGCCAAAAATCATAGGATATTTAGTAAAAATAATTGTTCCATGAGGATATTTTGTAAATGTCCTATCGTAAATATATCAAAACTCATTTTTTGACTAGTAATATCCATTGCTAAGAACTTAATTTGCACAATTTTAAAGGTGGCATTCTCTCTCTCTTTCTCTCTTTCTCTATATATATACACACACACACACATATATATATATATATATATATATTTTTTTTTTTTTTTTTCACTCTCCGATTCCACATTTTTAAATAGCTGTATCTTATGTGTCTTATGTATCTTATGCAATCTTATGTGTGTGTTATTCAATGGCTAACCAGTGCGCATAATAATTCCAATGATAAATTCAATTCTGAAAAAGCCTTAAAATAGCCTGGCTTTATGGAACTTGCCACTTGATAAATTAAAATTGAGTTCGTTTTATTGGGTCAAGCACACAAAGAATTTGGCACAGTAACAAAAGCTCCAGGTACTCACAGAATTACAGAAGAAGAAAAAAACATTTATGTTTACTAACAAAAAATTACAAGAATATGTAAAAATAGTGAATATTTCACTCATGGGTTCAGAATACGAATTTACTTATGGCGTTCGGTGCAGACCTCGGTGAGAAGTTCGCTGGTTGTAGAAGTAGTAGCAAAGGTGATGATGCTTGAAGGTTAATGATTAAAGTCCAAACGCTGTGATAGATAGTGTCCCAGACACGCTGGCCTATATTCGACAGCCCCCTAGGTGTCTCACTTTAGCAGTGTTTGTCAGGACTCCGGCGAGGATGTGCGCTGACGTCACCGCCGTGTTGATTTGCTAAGCGGCGAGCGGAGAGGAGTTAGTGCGCGTGAGAGAGAGAGAGCGGGGACTGTGAACCGCGTTACTATGCCACAGTCCTAATAACCGCACGCTCGGAAGCCAAACGTGCAAGACAGGTGAGTACAGGCGCGCACCTTTAAAACACCCACAGCTCCTGACAGACCCATCGGTCTGCGTGCGTTTTTCAGTTGTTTACATTAAGAGATGATCCGCGTTGTGTTTGCGCTCAGCATCACATCAAGTTACGGTGTTTCTACTGTTGCTTCAAGTGAAGGTGAATTGGGGGAGTGCACCGAAAAAGTACAAGCGTGGCTGTCAGCGTGGTGCAGGCTCGGGGCACCTGATGGATATGGCTGTTTATGTTCATCTTTACACATGTGGAGATGTTATGTTGACGTAAGCGTGTGTTTTAGTATTCGGGGGACGTGAGGTCTGCTCGCGCACCAGACAGTGACGTGCTTCCATGTGCTTTATTCTCAGCGTGACTATTTCAAATTGAACACCCAGAGAGTTTAAATATGTCCTGACTGAAGAAGTATGTCGTAGAGCAAACAAATGTCGGGGTTTCGATGATTATTATTTTGCTTGTCAGTATGTCTGGTTATTTAATCAGGGCCACCGTGCGTGTCACTGTCTTTCAACACGAACCGAACTGTATTGGTTGTGATTTTTTAAAGTGAAATGACCTTTGCTTTAATTTGTTGTTTGTTTTAGAACAATACTGAAATAGATTAATTCAACCGAAACGCTATTTTACTTGTTCGCCCGGTTTGTTTATGTAATAAAATAACAAACGGCTTCAATTGATTCACGTGTGAACAGTCGAATGATCTTGTATCGATCAGTCAAATGAGCTCTGACTGAACTTTTTTTTTTTTATCATATATGAGTTAGAAAACGCTTATCACAGCAATAGTTGACTAATACGAACAAGTGTTGATCGTTTCTTGACTTTTGTTTGAGTTATTGCAGTGATGTACAGTTCGCGCGCGTGAACTGGCGTCATTATTGCTAACGTCTCATCAGTTAACTGCACTTCAAAGACAACGTATATTACTCGCCTTCCTGTACTTTGTAGAATTTAAACAGCGTGAAATCCCCCATATATATTTCTCTTTTCTCGTCCTCTATCCTAACTTTCGCTTATTTGCTGTCTGAGACTGTACAATCACAGTGAAAAAGCCCGTCGTCCACCGCTAAGATGATAGTGTTGTTTGATACAAAGACTATTTATTTACAAGTCTGCTCTTCTCCGGCGAGGTTTTTGTTGATCAAATAAGATGAGGGAGATATTAAACGTCTGAGTCCGTTCTTTTTCTAGGTACTATTAAATATAAGTGATAATGTTATTAAAGGAAAGGCTTCCTCTCGGTGCTGTTACATTTGTGGTGGATTTGGTGTGGTGTGTAATTTAGTGTTAGGCTATTGTACAAACCAGATTTTGAATGTTAAATTATAGCTATTGATTATGACTGATTAAAATATTTTACAAAAACTGAAAAAATCCAGCCATTGTATCAACTGAACAGCCAGTTAATGGACAAATTGCACGTTTTAAAAAAAAGAAGATTACATAGTAAGTATATTTGTACTATGAATCTGATATAGTAAGGACATATTTACATCATATAATTTATATATGACACATGGAAGTGTGTTTGAAATGTAAAAAAAATCCAGTTTGGTGTGTGTTTTTAGGAGCTTTGAGCTGTTTTGTGTCATCCTCTGTTCCAACTATTCCTGGCAACAGCTTGCCTGCCTCTCCGTGCTCCGCTCAGTATCCCTGTCTGTGATGAGAATACTGAATAAGATGCCATTTCATTTCAGGAGGCTGTTGATGGGCTTTGTGAGGCGAGCTCGAACACATAGAAACAAAGGCTTGATTACTGCCAGCCTTTACTAGCACTAAAGCCAAGTTTACACGTTTCTCATGTGGGCCACTTGTCGTTTTGTGTTTTACTTTGTGCATTTTAACGGATTTATCATTCGTTTTTTAAGGGATCCTTTGCTAAAAATGTTTTTAGTTGTTAAATAATAATAGATTTGTGTTTTGTACAGTACAATTACTAGTACAATTGAAGTCTAATGTACTGATATTATTGCGATTTTATGCATGTATTTTTTTTTTAATGGCATCTTTTTATATATATGCTGAAATAACAAGAATGATGGCTATTAATTTAAGAACAAAGAAAATCAACAACCAAGGAAAGGAAAAAAAAAATGCGACTTTGTTGCATCTAACTGTGGGTCTCTCTTTCATCTCTTGCTAGATTGACCTTATCTTGTTTACAAAGATAACTGAACAGACTGCTACGTGGAAAGAAAGACTCATGAGTTGGACGTGTGGATTTCAGAGACGTTATGGATTTGACTAAAATGGGTATGATCCAGCTCCAGAACCCCAATCACCCCAATGCCCTTCTGCACAAGGCTAATCAGATGCGCCTGGCCGGCACACTGTGCGACGTGGTCATCATGGTGGACAGCCAGGAGTTCCACGCTCACCGGACCGTGCTGGCCTGCACCAGTAAGATGTTCGAGATCCTCTTTCACCGGAACAGCCAACATTACACTCTCGACTTTCTCTCACCAAAGACCTTCCAGCAGATTCTGGAGTATGCCTACACTGCCACGCTCCAAGCTAAAGTGGAGGATCTGGATGACCTGCTGTACGCAGCAGAGATCTTAGAAATAGAGTACTTAGAGGAGCAATGCCTGAAGATACTGGAGACCATCCAGTCCTCGGATGAAAATGACACGGAAGTCAACATGAACGATGGAGGCGCAGAAGACGATGAGGAGCGCAAGGGACGACATGGAAGGAACCCGAAAAAGCATTCCGTGGAGGAGGGCGGCTATGTGTCGGCTGCCCAGCAAGCGCTGACGCATCAAGGAATGGTGGATCAGAGTCCTTCTGTATCCACCTCCTTCTGCCTCTCCACCATGAGCCCCACCAAAGCAGCCGTGGACAGCCTGATGAGCATCGGTCAGTCCCTCCTGCAGAGCACCATGCACCCTGGCGCGGGTGCCGAACAGCCCCTGCACGGCAACTCCCACCCCATGATGGGAGAGATCAAGACAGAGATGATGCAAGTAGATGAGAGCGGAGAACACGAAAGCCCTAAAGCCATGGAATCCAGCGCCTCCAGCAACGGCGAGCGCAGCGGAGAATCTGACAAGAACCGCGATGGGCCCGGCACCCCTACCAGGAGCAGCGTGATCACCAGTGCCCGTGAACTGCACTATGTCAGGGAGGAAGGTTTGGGTGACCAGCAGGTGGAGGTCAACCAGATGGGCCTGGAGGCCATGGCTGGGATGACCGAAAAGCACTTGGCGTCACTCTACGGCATTCCTCCCAACCACAAGAACGAAGCAATGCTGTCTATGCCTGCATCCATGGCCTCATCTTTGCACATGTCCCCAGCTTTGGCCATGTCCATGGACTTCAGTGCCTACGGGAGCCTGCTGCCTCAGAGCTTCATCCAGAGGGAGTTCTTCAACAAGCTCGGCGAGTTAGCTGCTGGGATGAAGCCCGACGGCCGCAGCCCGAACGAGCGCTGTAACGTGTGTGGCGCCGAACTACCTGACAACGAGGCTGTAGAGCAACACAGGTAAGCATCGTTTTTTGTCTTTTTCGGTTGCCATAAATGCATGCTCTTCCCGAGTGTTTTTTTTTTTTGCCTCCCCTGGTGCAAAGGCAGGTCCCTAATTCAATTAGTTTATTGCGCTCTGTGAAACAAAGGACCACAAGGTGCCCATTTTTAGAAATTCTTTTGATTAAAGAACTTGGTTGCAGAGAAATGTTAGTGGAAGATGAGTCATGATGGTTAACTGTTGATTGCTTATCTTCTTTCATGCTGGAGGTCAATTTGCTTAACACTCTGCCTGCGGTGGATATGAGAGAGAATGATTGCAGAGCTGATTTACGCACGTATATGTTTTCCTCTTGCTTTCTCCTTATCAAGAAAAATAGCTCTTCAGATGAAACAAGTTTTGAAAGGAGTAAGGAAAAATAGGTCAATCAAGTTGCAATACAAGAACTATTTTAAAATATTGCATAATGTGTCTTTTTATTAAGAAAATTAGTGGATTCAGTAAACCGGGAATGCTGTATAAATTAGACGGCAGTAGTTGTTTATAAATTATAATAAATAATGCATTATTTTCTGTTGGTTTTGCAAAAGAAAAAAAATATGTAAAAAAAAAAATGAATAGTAGGCTTTTGACAAGATTAACAGTTAAATATGTGTAAATTCTTTTGCTTACTGTAAAGTGTAAAATGCTACAAGTGCACACAGCAAGATGAGAGGTTCCCAGGCCAGTGAAGAGAAATTATTATTTTTAACTTAGTTCCTTTAAGTGGGCCGTCTGTTTGTCGCGGCTCCCAGGCGTTGGGTGCTGATCACTTCCAGGCCTGCGCTGGTGGTTGTCGAGTGGTCCTGGAGAGGCTCTGGCTGAGCCCATTAGCTGCACCTGGAGAGGGGGCAGGCTAATGGGAAGCAGCCCCCCTGACCCCCATGGTGTGGCCAGTGATGACTAGGCCAGCCTGGGCCCCAGCCACCCGGGACAAGGAGAGCCTTATTAGCTTTATGAGTAGAGCAGACTGTCCAGCCCAGGAAATGAGGGTCTACGTGGAGGACCTGTGCCGACCTCCACAGCGTAACCTTTTGGCCACTTGGCTGGCCTCTGGTTCTCGTCAGTGTGACTTGTGGGGGTGTTGCAAGGAGCTGGGACGAGGCGAGGAAATCCACGCCAGACGTTATCAGCTTTTGAAGCCTGCAGCCACACCCTTGTTGCTGTCGACTAGACAAAGATTGCAGGATGTTGAAATTATTTGTACAATATTGTAGAAATGGACAAAACATTTTATTTTTGCATGAACTTAGCAGACTTTATCCAAAGCGAGAGAGTTGTTACAGAGCCAACAATATTCATAGTAAAAAATGCAGCGAATTAAAGCTTACAGGTTAAGCCTAAACATTTAACCGTTTTTAAAATTTAGATTCACGTTTACTGCATTTGAGAAACAGCCGATGACTCGAATGAGGGGCTGAGTGTGTTTATTCTTGTGTCATAAAGCGGGCTGTTCAGTTGCTATCCAGCGGAGAGAGTTTTGATTGGATAAAAGATAAAGTTAAAGCGAGCCAGTCATGCACATCTTAGAGTCAATTGCATTGAGACGCAAAAAGATTATAAAGCAGCAACTGCATGAAAAGGTGTTTCTTCACAGAGAAGTTGATTATGCATGTCCTGCCGTTGCCTGCACAAATCATACAAAGTTATTTTGATAATTGAGTTTTAGTGCCTGTTGTTTACAGGATTTCAGAAGATCTGCATTCTGCGGCTTTCTTAATGACAGGCCCAGGATTGAGAATAAACTGGTTTGATCGTTCGTCCTTAATCTGTTGGAATGCACAACTGTGAAAGTTCATCTGAGGATTCAGTTTCAGTCCAAATATTCATGTGTCTTTGGAAGTGCTCATGAAGGCATTAATAAATCCCTCTTAATTACCTTCATTATTCACTGAGTGAAAAATGCTCATTCAACCTTGTGAACTTTAAGGTTGGTGTTTATCTTAGAACAGAATAATTGACAAGCCGTGTTAATTTAAAAGTTGTCTGTGCTTGTGTAAATCTTGGAAGTAAGCGCGTTGACATGTCAGATGTTCTGGATTTGACTAAAAAAGGATGCAGCAGTTGCCGAAACAGCCAATGGCATCTAATTGCAGTTATTTTTTTAATTAATTACATTTCTATTAAGTAGCATTATTGAGATCCGTATTGTTGATTGATTCAGTACATTAAGGGGTCTTAAAATGGGTACGTTTGTCAGTTTGAATTTGCATATGCATTTATTTCAGAGCTTTAAAAAATCAGAATCTAAAAGATGCATGTCAGTGGTAATAGAATGTAGTTTCAAATCATAAAAATTAATTCAATTCTTATTTATTTTATGCCAGAGATATTGATGTACCTTGAAGTTTCAATGATGATCTTCTTTTAATGAAATGGATGACAGTGTCAGATTTGCCATGGTCAGGTTTAGTTCCTTTTTCAAAGGCTTTTTTTTTCTTCACAGCTTCTGACGGCTTGCAGCAGACGGGGCGGCAGCTCTTGTTACTAATTACAGATTATTTTGCAACATCTTGTGCCAGGGTCCCAGCCATTTCTAGCACTCTCTGTGAAAAATATTTCAGTTTGAGAGTTCATTTAGGGCAAACAGGTCAAGTTAACCGTCTGTAATTATTCCCAGATTGGGCACGAGCCTTTCTGCGTGTGGATGTGTGTGTGCATTTGAGAGCGAACACATCAGTAAGTGCTTGCTTCCTGTATAAATTTAGCTTGCTGCATTCATTCCCCATTGCCCTGGGTTATGTCATAAAGCTCTGAATGATATGTGCATCACTTCCAAAACCATGCGAGTGTCAAGACTATCCTATTAACTAGACCGCTGGAGTAATCTTGTAATATCTGGGGTAGATGTATGTCTAAATGAAGGAGTTTATTTGTTTTTCAATCACCCAGAGTTCCCTACAGGAGCTAAATCGAAGTACCGTAGCAGCTTCTTTTTTTTTTTTCTTTTCTTTTTTTTTGACAAACCGAAGCATTTTTTATCTTTTTTTTTTTTTGCCAAGGAAAACAGTTTATGGCCCTTTGACTCATGGAAAATGATTACAGAAATATTTCAGCAACCTGCCAAAAGAAAATAATCAACATGCACAGCACTGAAATGGAGTAGGAAAAAAAGACACTGCATTTTATCCACACAATTTTAGACTGTTGTCTTTGTGAAAGAGATCGAGTAAACATAGCAATGGTTTTTAGGTTGTTCTTCAGGGCAGACAGGTGGAAGAAGGTTGAGCATAGTTGTGCTAGCATAGGTAGTGCTAACTGTACAGCTATAGCTCCGATGTTTAAACAGGAGGCAAGGCTTTATCTGTGCATATCAGAGACAGCGATAACCCTGTGCACTTCTTTCCACTATACCAAGAGCAGATGGGGATGATAATCCTCATGGTGCTGCAGAATGAGATAACACCCGGCTGCAATGAGGTGAGAGGCACCTTACAACTTTCCTTGTGCTCACAAGTGCAGCTGAATCTTACCACAGCACTGTAACGCCCCAGTAACGGCTGTCCCATGGAATTTGTGACACACAGCGTAAACTTTGTGTTTAGTTTGTTGTTGGAATACTTGCTTGGTAACTTCCCTAGCCAGCTGTTTTTATACAGCACAGCTCTTATTTAAGAGTGAAATATGTCGAATTGGTAATAAAATCCTGATTTACATTTGAACGTGGACAATTTATTCATTTAGGTCAACTTAAAAGTGAAACGTCTTCTGTGTCAGCCGATTTGATAGTGTGGTGTTTAACTCTAAAGCCTCATGGTAATTAAGAATGATTGCAATTAAGCCAAAGAGACTTCAAACAAGTGGACCCTTCACTCTGTGAAGTTAGCCAATTAAGTTTTTGAAACTCCTCAGAAAATGGAAATAATGCCTCCCAAAAATGATTTTGACCTTTCAATACATTTCTGTGACAAGAAATTTTGTCTTGTGAAATTTAGGATTCTCTTGTCTAGTTGTCTGATTTTATGTCTAAGATGAGTTTTGTTAGTGTTTCGAGGATGAAATTGAGTCATTGCCTAATTAAAGCTACTTTCTCAAGATATTCTGTGGCAAGGAAGGCCGCTTAGAAAGAGGAAATCATAGTTTTTTTTTTGTTTTTTTGCTTTTTTTTCTACCAAGCAGTGTGAATTCACTGCTTTTCATAGGCAATTTTAATTCACAGTTGTATATTTTTATAGAATATGCCATAAAAAATATATATATTTTTTTCATTTAGTGATACATGAACCGTATTTATGTAATACCTGTGAAATATGTGTGTATTTTTTGTGTTTTTCAATGCTTTTTCTTTCAGTTTCTAGTATTTGTCTATGCAGCCCACATACGGCAGCATCTGGCAGGCTCCCAATTATGGACAGGCTTTAAAAGCCCCGCTTGAACTGTAAAGATTTACACCGCCACCTCTCTGATCTGGAATCTGCCTTCTGTCCTCACTGTCAAGACAAGAGATGTATCGATTAAAGACTTAACACTAGGTTGCATCATGTGTATTGGACTCGCGCACCTTGACTGCAGCTCTGTATCTTCAGAGCCTCGCTGACGAAAACAAGTTTGTTGATTCATGTATCAGGGCATTCCATCAGGTGAATTTCGCCACCTAACTCTTATTTGATTCGCTTCTGTCTACTCATATCTAAGGCATCACCTACACAGGGTTTGGGTTCAACACTCACATGTAGGAAAATAAGAGTCCATGAATAAGGAATTAAAAATAAACACTGACAGGCAGACAGCACTGCCCCATATTATTAAAGCGATAGGTATCTGGCATGCCCAGTAAAAAGACATGACGGTTGCTCACAGGGCTTTTTTCACTGAGGTGCTTTTCACTGGCCGCTTTCTTATCTGCTTTCTGCAACTGGAGATGGAAGGATTACAGACAGAGCAGGGCGCTGCAAGCCCACTGCAGTGCCAGGTGCCGCACTAACCGTCTGTGAATATATCTGAAGCCATTCTGATCCACCACACATGTAGATGTGCGTATACGGGTATCAAAAATCAGATTTAAACAGTGGCCGTGATGATGTCAATGAAACGAAAGCAGGCTGGTTGAGATAAGACGCTGGTGTTTCATAGAGGGTGGGCTTTTGGTCCCACTTGACTGGTCAGAAATCCGATTCGCTGATGGTCTGATTCGGTTAATTCGGTTGAATTTGATGGGAAATGCTATAGTTGCTGTACTTCCACTTTATTGACTAGTTACTTCTGATTCTTTCCTTTTACCCTATAAAATGATCTCTGTTATTTAGTAAATTTTTGACGTTTTAGATTTGTTTTCACAAGAAATTTGACCCCTAAAGGAAAATTCGCTTCACTTCTTGTAGCCTTAAAGAAAAGTCAACATCCAATTTTATTTCAGCCACATTATATTCCACAGGTTCCTCTTTTTAGTAAGTACAGTGTTTTAATCCCATCAATATCCCATTAGCATCTGGTTTCTGGCTCCCGCGACATGAAAGAAGACGTGTCGGTTCCCCCTCGCTAGTTCTAAGGCGCTGCCGAGCTCTGCGTACAATGAAGGTCTGGAGCAAAGGGCCAAGCCAAGCGTGCACGAGGGCTGTGTGAATGCACTGCTGGGGCTCCGGAATCCCCTGGAAGTATCAAATCAGAACCTTCCTCGGGCTTCCACCGAGAGGGGCTCTAATTAGCTTCTTTGTTGCCTGTTGAATGGGGTGCCAGAGATTGGCAAGGGGCCCCCGATAGAGTGATACAAGTGTGCTACAGAGGGGGTCATAAAATACCCATCACATTAGATCTGTGTGATGTCGGACCAGGTAGGAAGCTGCCAAGCTGCATGTTAGAGGGTTTGTTTATAGGAAAACCCTGGGCTTTAAATGCCAAGCACGGTAGTTCTTAGTTGCTCAGAGGTAAATCAATAAAGATGGTTAAAACGATAATGCTAATGAAACTAATTTTAAGACTACTTTTTTTTCCCACCAGCAGCTTAACATCAGTTGCTGCAAATTAGTTGTACAAGTATACTTGTATCATACTTGAAGTTGAAATTGTTTACATTACATTTTGTGTAGCTAAAGTAAATGGAAAAAAACTGTTTAATATGATTTGGGTTTGTTTTTTTTACATCTTAAAATTTTTTATTGTTGTTGATGATATTGTTACTAAAGAATTCACTAAATAAATGCAAATCAGCTAATGCTGAAAAGGTGTTAATAATGTAGAGCTTAATTGGCATGTCTTGTGCATTTAGCTTCCAGCTAAATTTTGCAGGCATCAGGGTCTATTATTAAAACCAGCAGCTGTCTGTTGATCATTGTGGTGAAATCATGTGACCAACTTAAACCCAGTGTGGAATTAGTGTAGGTAAATCTTTCTCCTTCATGCAGATTTTCTAAATTGCATGGATTTCTATTGAAATAAGTGTATATTTTGGATATTCATTTATACAATTGCAAAAGGTTTTTAAGCTCCAATATACTGCTTAAAAGCACTTATTTAGTGAATTTATTTATTATTTTCAATGCCTTCTCCCTCTCAGTGTTTTCTCTGTCTTTCAGCCCCCTTCTCTTTTCTTACACTCTCTGACTTCCTCTCTTTCTCCCCCTTTCTGTGAGGGGTGGAAATTGAGTTAGTTGAGACATGGCCTAAAGAAGCCTCCCTCTCTTTCTCCTCTATTATCTCCTGCTGGAGGCATTTGAGAGATATGGGATGGCAACTCTCAGCGAATGCAGAAAGCCAACCGGCACGTTATAAGCCATGTTGTAATCCAAGGGGATCAGTTGGATAAATGGTAGAATAAAGCTCAAACCATAATTGATTTATGTATTTGCTGACTGAAGACGCCTGCAGTGATCACTAGCAGGACAGGATGAATGATTAATGGCTTGGCCTTAAGAGAGCTTGTTTGAGCGCGAGGCCGTGCCCTGCACTTACATTACCAAATACATCTGAGCTCTAATTCAATAGAAGAGAGATTATTTCACTAAGCGCACTACCTTCATTTAGCCCCAGATTGAGCGATGGCCGTCAGTAAATCGGCATTGTTTGGCATACATCGTGACCGTCGGGCTCTCCGAGTCTGAAGACGTTTTATAAAACTAAAATGGCCCTGTAACGTTTTAATTACCTCAGTGTCTGTTTCTCATGTCACGAAACGGCCAATATTGTCAGTGTCACGCACTTCTTCATCTCTCTCCCCGTCTGCTCGAGACAGACATAAAACCGAAATGGGTTGTTTGTTTTTTTTGCAGATGAATTGATATAGTCCTCTACCCTGTGTGTCTCAGACTATTTTTGACCTGTCACCAAAATTGCACTTGAGTTTTATTGGCGCGTTACACAGAGAGCTTTCTCTCCCTTTAGTTCAGGCTGAAGTGTTTTTGTGTTCCCTCACTGTCTGGGAGTCCAAAAGCCATTCCATTTACTGGACTGATCACCAGGGCTGCCCACTGTGACACGTCATGACTCACACGGCATCATTTCTGCTGTTTGTGTCCGTGGCAGAAGGAAACTGATGATGCTGTCAGGACGTGCTGTACACCATTAAGCATAGAGCAGGACAGAGGCTCTCAGCTTCTCCCCTACATGAGCCACCACTGTCTCGCCCAGCAATTTTACACCCTGTGCTCTTTGTTTGACCTTCCTGTGAAAGAAAAGTCACATTGATCCTGTCTTTGGGGTTGGCGGCAGCGACTTTCGAAGAGCCAGTGCTGCATTGTCTAATGCATTTTGGGATTTTTGGCCATTTCAGTGCACTAGGATCAATCTGGTTAGCTCGCTGTACACAACTCGGTCACTTTACACATCATTCATCTGGTCTCTTCCTGTCTAAGTGGGTAGTTTTTGGCCAGAATAACAAGGACCAAACGAGAAAACTTTTTTTCTTTTTCTGCTAGTCAATGTCTGAGAGAAGAGCTGGAGTCCTCAACAGGTGTTGGTGTCCTTATCAGCACATCAAGCCTTATCTCAGAGGCTCAGCTTCCTGCATCCTCACGCATGCATCAGAATAACTTAGCCTCTGACCTCATTCCACACTTGCACCTTGTTCCTCACCAAGCCTGAGCTGGGTTTCTCCATCAACGGTTGGGTCACCCTATCTCTCCTCCTATTCTCCTGCGGTACAGGTTCTCAAGATGTGGGTTTTCGTGTTACGCTGTGAGAAAGAAGCATTCAGTGCGCTTATATCAGCAAGTACACCTTTGGACAGTGAAGAAGTGGAGGTTTGTTGGGGGGTATTGGTGGGTTGGTGAGATAAAAGGCTGTCTTATAGAATATAGAGAGTTCGGTCGAGAGGTCTGACTGTGCTTTTTTAAATCCTGACTTGGGTGTAGTGGGGTCTCGAAGCCATGAGAGCTTCCATTGTGAAAGGGTAGTCTGTTACAGTAGAATGGATGCAGGGGTCTTGCCACAGACAAAGGTGGGGTCAAACAGGCCCCCATTATTTACAGTAGTCCCTTTCATTGGCCAAGTGAAACAGGAGCCTCCAGGGGCCTCATGGGAAGAGCAGTGTTTTTGCTCAGTCAGGCCTTCAATAAGGTCAAAGAGCATCGCGGGTGGGGTGAGCTGACTTCCAGGCCTTCATAGAGGGTCTTTTATTGATCAGCAAAGAAACTGTCACATAGGCAAAGTTTAAAAAAAAACAACCGCGGCAAAACCACACTGCCATGGTGGGACCAGAATGTGCTTTAAGAAGAAAGATCAAATAGATTTCTCAAGTCTGTTTTAAATTGGTTAACACTCTTCTTTCAAATTTCTTAATTATTTTAATTAATTTAATGAATTTATTAAAATTTCTTTTTTTTTATTTGCTTAATAAAATGTGTTTATTCATTAAAAGGTCTACATTTTATTAATTGTATTTTATTTATTATAATTTTATCTTAATATTACATTACATTAAATGTATTGGTTTCATTGTTATTGTTTAAAATGTTCAAATTTTTTAATTACTTTTTAAAATTAGTTTATTCATTTATCCTGTTTCTGTGGCTTTTGTGTGACTGGCAGTTGCTTAGGGAAATTAATCACAATTGGACCACAATGTCTGCAAAAATGCAGCTCCACATATGGTTTTATATTGTTTGGAGTCACGCTCTTGAAAAAACAGACACGTTTTGTAATATTATATGCCATCTTGTTGGACTCAATACCCAAAACGTTCTGAAACCGGTAGTATTTGTTTTCTTTCATTAAGTAAGGGAAAGTAGCCCAGCCAGCTCCTGGCTCCACTCAGCTTTATGGAGAAAAAAAAAGCACCATCTGCCAGTAGAATCCCACATAATCTTGGTGTAATCTTGACTTAAATGCTAAGAATGAGAGCGAGAGTGTTCAAAGAAAGAGCCCTACATACAATACGCATAACAGAACAGTCTGCCGGAACAGATTTTATTATTTTTAGGCACACAATATGGACAGGGTCAGAGTTCATGGGGCAGAGGTCTGCATGCGGGAGGTAGGAATGGGAGGGTCTCAGGGGGTCCAGTGTTGACCCCAACCTTTCGGACCATTGTCCTGAAGAGCACAAAGGATGGTCATCCTCCAGTTTGGCCTACCTCAAGCTGAGTTTGACAGAGGCTTTGAATTTGGTTGACAGAACAGTGAGCAATCAAACAGTGAAAGAGCTTTTTGTTCAAACTCAGAAAAACTGCTAATAAAAAGCCAAACCTTTTATTTTGTGTAGAATGATTTGGTTCAAGATAAATCCCCTCTTTAAAAATTGTTTTTTTAAATAAGACACTGCATAGATTTTACAATCCCTTTCCCTTCTCTCATGATTGCCCACACACAACACATAATGCACCTGTACCTCTTGTATGGCACTGTCTGTCTGACCTGTTTTCTTAGTTGCAGTGTTCTTCAGACTGCACTAGAGACCCAATCACCTGCATTAGGAGCACATCACTCTCCATCCATTTTACAGAGTTCGCTTCTGTCCGGCGAAATAGAGTTGTGCTGTGGAAATGCTGATGTGTAAGCGTGAAGTGGCCACAACTCCTCTCCCCCTCTTTTCTTTGTCTCTCGGCTCCTTGCACTCCCACTATTGTGATGAAGTAATGGGTCCTCATTCTGCCCTTGTCAGCTGCTTTCTGTTGTCTAATGTGGGGAATAGTTAAAAATAAACCTTTTTATACTAGTGGTTGGGGGACAAAAAGAAAAAATGAGAAGCCCAAATTTAAATCCTCCAACTGAGCTATTAATGTCTCTTGGCAGGGAAGTCCATATGCTTCCTATAGATGGGTGAAAGAGGCGGAGATGGGAAACCCTGAACATATAGTGTAGCATGTGTTTGTTTATGTGATGTCATGACTCCAGAATATAATGAGAACTATGGCTGCAAATGATTTGGCTAATAATAGCAATATGACTATTATTAGATGAAAATATTACTAATATTAAAGGTGCCATAGAATGCATTGAGAGAATATTTTAAATTGTTCTCTGATATGTACATAGAAGGTATGTAGC
>JAUMHQ010000033.1:2258904-2280576 GCA_032361165.1 Enteromius paludinosus | reverse complement strand
TGCAAACACTTGATTTCTATAAGAAGTAGGAAACGATGGTGTTTGAGACTCACAGTATGTTATGTCCATGTACTGAATTGTTATTATTCAACCATACCAAGCTAAATTCAGTTTTCCATTCTATGGCACCTTTAATAATACTACCACTATAGCATTTGTAATAATAAAATAACCAATTAGTGTGTGGGTGTGGGTTTAATAATATTAATAATAATATTATTTTAGAATATATATGCGGGTGGTTGTGTGTGTGTGTTAAATAAGAAAAATATATATACATGTAATAACATCCATTGGCTTAGAAATCTGTTTGTAAGAGAAATATTTCAAAAGGTCAAAATGTTCTTTGCTAGGAATGCTAAAACAAGGTCACCTTGTCTCTTTTCCAGGCCAGCTGAATTGGTACTGTTCCCTGAATTTCTGAGAACAAAAATTTTTTGATTTAAACATTAGTAATAATTTTAAAGAAATCTTTTACATTTTACAAAATTTACATTTGCCATCTAAAGTATGTTAATCATAGTTTCCTTATGATCACAGCAAACCTTATGATTTTGCTAATAAAAAAGATTTTTTTTTTTTTTTTTAAAGAATAAAATTTTATTTCTTTTATAAAATACGTTTTTTAATTAAAGCTTGTGTAACTTTGAATGTTTTTGCCATTTTAAATGTTTTAAATGTTTTCCTTGACGTCACTGAATGGAGGAGAGCACATACAGTCAGGGTTGATCCTCTCAAAGCTGTTGTGCTCTTGCTGCTGTTGTTATGTGAACTGGAGAGGGTCACATTTCCTTCCTGGTCGGTTACTTTAAACATAGAGAGCCACAATCTACCGCTGAAGGCCAGTTGCAGTAGTGGAACTGCGAAATCACCCAAAGCCAAGAGATGATAGAGCTTTTATATAGTGTCATGGTTCTGACCCTTGCCTCGATCTGTTCCCTTTTCTTCAGTTAGAGGCACGGGTCCTCAGCCTTGTTGAGACATTAATAGTGGCAATGAAACCGATTTAATGCACGTTATATCATATTATTTTTTGATAATTTTTTGCAAGAGAGAAGTTTTTGTTTTCATTCATGTGTAAACAAATCAGTTTGAACATTGAGTGCATTAGATAGTGTGCTAACCAGATAAGCGTTAAAAGCAGTTTCTTGGATCAGTGTTATGTCTTTCAATGTGAGATAGACCTTTCACAGACATGTCCAGGGATATGGTGCACTGGGGCACTGTTGATTACTTGTTTTTTTTCCCCCCTTCCCTTTGATTTCCTCCCTGTCTCCATTTAAAACCGAGAGAAGGGTGACAGAGTGCAAGCTTTTACGATTTTATTGGAGCAATGTGACATGCCTTCAGAGGTGCTGTATCTCGCCTCTCACCTTCAATCTCAGTCTTATTTGTTAACTCTTTTTGTGAGCTTGTGTTTGTTTTGTAAGCTCTGTCTTTAGTGCTGTTTTGACGGTATTCACCTTCTAATTGATGTTTGAGTTACAGTTGTTAACAGGATGTCGATTATTTCTTTTACTGATTTGAGATTTTTGTATTGGTAATTTTGCAGTGTCTGTTGCCTGGTTGTGAGTGTTAACAAAAGGTTATGATGCACTAAATGTTCTTAATCCAGCAGCTTTATGTTTGTGTGTGTGTGTGTATAATATATATATATATATATATATTAGGGTTGGGTCGATACACGATGCCATCGTCCATCGCGATGGCCGATAGACATCACGATGCTGAGCCAGCAACCACCTCGCGAAAAACACACTTGATCTATGGCGGTATTGGCGGCAAATCTATACCATTAAAAAGCGAGCGCACCACTGGTGCTGGCAAGCGCGGTAAATCATTTCCGCGAGAGGCAAACAGATGTACATGCGAAGAAACGGGGCCCGCGAGCTCATTTCAAACCCTCGCTCGCAATTCAAGCACTCGCATGCGATCATCCCTTCGCTGTTTTTGTCAGTCGTGGGGTGGGGCTTGGTGATTTAGTCTACGACGACGATGCCATCTTCCATCGCGATATTTCACATAAGACGTCGTACAATGCCTATATGTACGAGATATATATATATATATATATATATATGCACCTACACTTAAATATTTTAATGTATGCATAAAATTCAAGAGTTTTTTTTTTATATAATTCAAGGATAACATGGATTAAAATTGATTGGAATTGACTGAAGGGAATTGAAATTACAGTAAAGACTTTTCATTGTTGCAAAAGGATTCTGTTTGAAATAAATACAGTTTTTTACATCTTATTCATCCACAAATTTTCACAAATTAAGCAGCAAAAACTGTTTTCAATATTGGTCATTACTACTAAATTAATCAAACCATTAACACTACAGAAGCAGTAATAGATGATGATAATTGAGCATCAAATCAGCTTATTAAAAAGATTTCTGAAGGATCATGTGATACTGTCAAACTTAAGCTTACAATGCTTTTGGAAAACGCAGACCTGGATGGTTGATGATTGTTGAATTTTTAGATCATCACAGGAAAAAATTATTTTAAATTAATAAATATATGTGTGTGTGTGTGTGTGTATTAGGGCTGTAACGATACACGATATGAAACCGAAATCGCAACACTCAGATCCACGATCCTGTGTCGCGGTGTGATAAGGGTGGATCGCGACACACCCCGTGACTACCTTGAATTGCGCGCAGATGACATTTCATGCGCGCGAGTGCTTGAATTGCGCGCAGATGACATATCACGTTTTGAAATGAGCTCGCTGCTCCCGTTTCTTTGTGTGTAGATCTGTTTTCCTCTCGCATATGTTATTTAATGCACGCCAGCATCAGGGGTGCGCTCGCGTATTACTGGCATGGATTTGCCGCCATAGATATGCGACCATTTTCAGTTGTCGATAACGAGGGGTTCAAGTATTTACTCAGTGTGCTCGAGCCCCGTTATCTATTACCAAGCCAGGCGCAAATGGTTTTAAAAATCGTTTTTTTTCTCCCAGCCCCCACGAAAAAAAATCGTGATACGAACCGAATCGTGGGTTTGGTGTATCGTTACAGCCCTAGTGTGCATATCTCAAGATAGAAAAGTTATCTTAAATGGTAGTGATATTTTACAATATTACTGTTTGTTGTGATTTTACTTTACGTTTTTGATCAAATGCAGCCATGGTTGTTTTTTTTTTTAAGCTTGAATGTTTGTTGTTGGATTAAAATAGGATTAATCTCAAAATATGTCTGGAAAACCAATTTACACAGCCTTCTCAGGGAAAACTAGTCCTGACAGATTACACCTTAGTGTTTTGATTGGTTTGTATCTTTTTTTTTAAATTATGACGTTTATTTTCGATACATGTTTGACCGCCATATGTTCGACAACATGGAGAGAACAGATGTGTCGGCATATTTTTAGACCTGGACAGTTGGGCTTTGTCACTGCAACGAAATCAGCAGCTTTCTTCAGCGGTGTCAACACGTGCAAAGGAAGCATTGCTTTTTCTGTCAGCCTCACTGATCCTGGTGTAAGGACAGTGCTCCGTGTTTCACGTGCCCACAGGGCCAAATTAAAAATTTGCAGTAGGTAGACGGAGCCCACGAAGAGAAGGAGGGTCAATATTAGATTTATCACCTCTCGAAACATTTGGAGAAACTAACCAGAGGGCTTTCTGCTCGTCGGCTGCACTAAAAATAAACGCCACATGTGGACCGCTCTTTCTCTCCCTGAAGGGCCACTCCTGGAACTGTCTGTGTCTGTGGCACTCGGCAGACCAAAAGATAAAGGAGGGAGGAACAGGAAAGGTACTAAACCCAGGGAATAAGTCATCTCGAGTCGTTGCAGTTAGCACCGTTGCTGTGGATTTCTTTTTATATCTGACGACATCTGAGCTATGGGTATTTTTTATTTTTTATTTTTTTGTATGCCAAAGCCAGCTGTCAATCATATCATGTCCTATCAGGCAGCGCATCAGTCATGCAGTAAAAGAACAGGCTGTTCATATTTTGTCAGAATTTACACAGATGCTGATAATGCAATAATACCTGCCGTTTCTCAGCATCGTGTGAATCCTGTTTTCTGTAAATGATTTATGAATTCAAACCAAACAAGGTTAAATTTCCTGTAGGAACAAGGAGCACATACCGAACTGTTGATATCAGCCGAATTTATTGTGTTTTTGGTGGAGCATTTGAACTAGAGCAATCACTGGTGCTTAAATCACTCACACATCCTTCATAAAACTAAATAACAGCAATGGAAAGGCCAGTAAGACTTTTATACGACTTTAGTTATCCAAAAATACTTATTTTACAGCCTTGTAATTAATTCTGAATGCTATTTACTACGCCAATTAGGCACACAGGAAAAACAGCCATTTGCTTGCTCGAGCTATGGATTTAGCATGACGGGGAGCAGAATCCATCTCAAATAATGGGCGAATCTGAACTCTGAGATAAACGGTGTCCCATCCTGTTACAGTCCGAGCTGTACTGTGCCCCGTATCATCACATCTTTCTTGCGGGGTGAGATTGTGCCAGTTCTGAACTGGCACACACTGGGGGAAATTGATAGCACCTGGGCATGAATGCCATAGCAGAGCGGGTCGTCTTATCTCGGGCCAATTTCTCCTACCTCACTCTCCAGATGAGAGCGGCTGTGTTTTTCTAGGTCAGTCTCTCTGTGCCCAGAGAATAGGGCTGTGTTTTACCCATTACTCCTAATATGATCACTAATATTTTTACTTCTGCCCAGCCCTGAGGTAAGGGTGGCCTGAATAGTGAGAAGATCTAGATCAGCGGCTGTTGATGTTTCGATGGGATTGTTTCAAATCTTTATTTGGCCCACAGGCTCCTGGAAGTCCAGCCTGTTCTGTTCTGAACTAAACACAATGCTTTTGTGAACAATTCATGCTTTATCCTGTAATAAATTGTAACCTTTGGGTTAGAAGCGGGGAAATATTACGAAGCTTTTATTATGCTCTGAGTAATATTATCATTATAGTGATGTATAGAGGTTTTTTGCTGAAAATTCAGTGAGGAAAATGGAATATTAAATAAGAATGGGGTAATTTCTATTTTTAGATATCCTGTACAAATGAGAGGTACTACTGTACATCTAATTATTTCTCCATTTTTACATTTGAAACAAGGAAAGTAGTTTTATTTATATAACACTCCAGATGCAATGCTAATTTAAAGGAGTTTATAAAGAAAATAAAGCTAATAATAAAAGGTTAATAATAAGAAATAAAAAAACAACAACAATGAAGATCTATTAAAGATACTAAAGAACCAAAACAATAAAAAATTAACATATTATGTCATAATTGAAGTTTCAGATTATCCAGTCAGACCCATGTATTGATCTGAGAATAGTTCAGGGCTTCTGAAAAATCTTCCTGTCACAAAGAAGACAGCTTGCTTCTTGGTCCTTTTAATGGCTAGCTTGTGCAAATTTGAGTCACTTTTTCTTTCCACTCTCCCCTCACACTGACGAAGGTGATAGACAGGACATTCCTGACTTTCACACGTCTCTCACAAGCTCTCAGCTTTCCACAACAACCTCCACTCCCCCTCCTAAAGCTGCACTTTCTCTCTGTCTCTCTTTTTTTTTTTTATTTGGCCACAGACACAGAGAAAAGAACAAAGTCTGGAGAAATTAAAATAGGCAGGTGTTGTGAACCTGGGAGCAATTTGAATGCGTTAGCCTTGGCTGTCCCTTTTTAGATGCAGCCGCAGTGTAGGGTACGTTTTACATCCACTCACGAGGAGGTCTTGCCTTTCAATGCGTTCCAAGTTTAGAAACCTCTGACTTTTAAATTAAAATATCAACAATATTTTTGACCACTAGAGGATATCACGAATTGATATTTTTGGCTCAATACAAAGAATACAAACTTTGATGCTGAATGATTTGCGGCTGTTTGGAAAAGGCCTGAATTTACTTAGCATTTATTTAGTTTTGATAATTTATTAAAAACAGAAGTTGTAGCATGTCATGTCAAATCCTGTTGCCTCTGAAGTAATTTTGCAGCCTAAAGTGTAGTGTGACCGCACCTTTACTGAGCGCAGCGTTCAGGAAGTGAGGTAAGGCTTGAAAGCCACATGGATGGAGAGATGTTCAGATTTCACTTGGTTAAAAACCACATTGTCATCCTACAGAACATTGTGTACACTATATCCGTCTTAGCTTAGACATGATTTACTAAATGAGTTTCTTTAAAAACATGATTTTCAAAGGCTTTTATTGACTTAGAAATATAGCTTATTCAAGCTTTCAGTTTATAAAAGACTCAGGCACTTTATTGATAAAATAGCATGTTTATTTGCGAGCAGGACCTTTTTGGCCCACATCTTTGTGGTGAGATTCAAGACGAACATTTCTCAGATTATTAAATTACAGTATTAAATCACGTCCTCAGTGTAGATAGCGCTGATGTACTGTGCAGTAGAGTGCTTGTATTCTCAGACTCCTATCTAAACCCCAGCATGCACCGCTGTGAGCTCTGATTTCTGCACACATTCTCGCAGAGCACCGTCGCTTTTTAATTAAGGTGACATTTTGCTCTGCTGCTGGGATCAATGCAGGCAGATCATTCCTAATGAGCAATGACCCTGCCTTTCATTTAGTGCTAACAGTGCTAGCTCATAAAGAAATGTTATGATTGTTTGTCCACAGACGGTTTGGAATAAGGCGCAGCTCGCTGATTTGGATTTTGTGTGCGCAAGACTAAAACGCCACAATTATTACATCAATTTGTCAGGTTTCTCCAGTTTGCTTTGCGCTGGGATATTGCTACCTTTTCCGGCTTTTCTCGGAATGAGGCTTATTAATTTTCGCCATTGTCTTAATGCTAAAATACCAGCCGCAATTATGCCCGCGGATGCCTTTGTTTGGCGTCCGACATGGTGCCAACAGGACGCACGCCAGCAGTCTTGAAAGAATCCCATTTTCAAACACTAAAGATGTCTGAATAATTACGCCTCCTTTGTTAATAAAACAAGAGGATATTGACGCCAAATCGGAGTGTTTCAGACCACAATTCTTTTCCGCTGTTAAAGAAATTCATGAGTTGGAAATATGTGCATACTCAATTCCCCAGTACGTCGGGACAGATGAACACTATTTATAGCTCTCGCTCACCTACATTGGCTACTTGCAACGTATTTCATAAGGAGGCTTGTAAAAATAACCACCTTTTTACTGTTTGCATGTGTACATGCGTGTGTCTTGTGAACATATGTCGGTGTGCAAACCACTTCCTCTGTTAGTACACCAGCGCCGGGTTTGCTGACAGACTTGTGTCATGAGAATGAAAAAAAAAAAAAAAAAAAAAGGAAGGGCTACCAAAGGAAAGGAAGACCTCTATATTTTTTTTTTTTTTTTTTTTCCAGTTCGCTCGTGCATTCTTAAAAATAGCAAACAGAGCGACATGGCACAAATGTTTGCACGCTCACATGAGCTTTCGACACTTTCTGAGGGTTTTAGGAAACAACTCGTCGTTTCTGCCTGAATTGAAGGGATAAGGACTATCTAGAAGGACAGATGATACACAGACGGAGGGATCTTGCGTTAGTCGCTTGATTTTCCAGTCAGGTTCTCCTTTCTGTCTCGTACTGTTCCGTCTGATCTAGATTAGAACAAGACGCTCACTCTACGGAATACCAATTTCTTTTATCCACTTGATGTAATTTTGTGTTTAGGCCTGCAACACCTAATTAAACGAGGCGGTATTTTTACATTACATCAGATAGGAGACTGCAGAGGGTTGGCTTGTCCGCACCTCAGACTACTGAAAAAGCACAGTCTTCGCCCTCGCCACCTTGCATACGAGATAATACACAAGAGTTGATACACAAATAGATGTGTCGAGAGGTCGGGCGACCCTCTGACCTCTTATTGAGACTGAATCGATATTTCTGCAGTTGCCGTTTGTCGCGTTTCTCAGGTGTTATGTACTGACAAAGATCAGTTATTCTGACAATTGAAAAGCCTCCAACTGTTAAGCTTGATGAATGAGCGGATGACCGACGCAGTCCGGTTTTACTCGTCTGGTGGCAGGATCCCGTTCGGGTTAGCCTTTACAGTATCTGTTTGGCCAGAGGCTGGTATCAGCCACACACAGGATGCTTTCAGCCCTTATCTGGCCTTTTAGGCTGACTGTTGAGTGCTAGGGCTGACCTTTGACCCCCAACCTTCCCCTCCATAAATTCCTTCCCCTTAACTATAAAGCAGTGGAAAGTTTTTTCAGGGCTGGGTGAAAAGGGGTGGTTTTAACAATGGGCTGTGTGCGCAAACATCATGCATCATTCTTAAGACTGTCTGTCCGTGATAGAAACGGCTTCATCATGTGAACTGAGAACGCTTGGTATTCTCTTTCAAGCATGTATTTAAGGCATTTTAAATGCAAATTTAAGATGTAGATTTTGACAGATTTGTTTGTCTATGCTCATAATAGCCCCATCTGCAGGTGAGCTGTTTTTCCTCTCTTTTTCTTTAACACATTTGCTTCCTGTTGGGTGGTTTGGGGGTCAGCTTATTTTGAGCCTAGAGGGCACTACTGCCTTCAACATGGCCCACATCTATGATTTTCCTCTCTTTCTCTCCTCAAAACCTGCCGATTTCCCCCCACAGCTTTCACTGTCATCGCCAGCTATGATTGCTTTATACAGCAACGCATGGCTCAGACCGCAGACGCTGAAGTTCTTGTTTCCAAACTGCACAAAACTATGTCGGGATCAGCATGTGATGATGATTTTCATCACACTTTATGAATAGAGCGACTCAACCAAATTAGATTCCCCACCATTCTTCACAATCCGCCGTTGCATTAAGAGTGTCTGGAGCGCAGTTGTTTCTGTTTGGATCATTTGCAGTCTCCCACCGCTCTGGGAAACAGGACCCCATGAACGCATTCTGTTTGCTTAGGGTTTTTTTTCCCCCTCCTTCTCTCCCTTCCACCCTAATAACCTCATTCTAAATAATGCGCATTGCCATAAATATTAGATATTTGTACGGTTGCAAGAGGAAAAGGAGATGTCTTGCTCTTGTGTTAAAGAAAAAGCTCAAGGCTATCATTTCGGTTTTTAACTGCTGAGCCTAAGCAGCAACGGTTAATGTTAAATACCCCAAACAGACCAGAGAATAGAGGCAGTTTGTCTGAGGTTAACCTTTAATCTCCCAAATTAACAAGAAAACACCCCAGCTCCCCTGCTGATTCATAGTGATGAGGGCTTTTTGTTGAGGCAACACTGTGTTTCTTAAAGAAATAATTTTTTTCATTATTGTAGTGTAAAATATGGCAGGTTGTTTAAGCACGACACTTTTTTTTTTTGACGTTTTTTAGGGACAAGACAATTCATGCAGCTTAAGGTTTGGCTTTATTTCTTTCTTGCACAGGAATAGTAATTTCTTCAGGTTGCCTAAGGAGGGCTAAATGATTATGCCTGTGTTTTAAATAGAGCAAAAAGCCCATGTGCAAGGAAACTGCACTTGAATGCTCTTGACAATGCTGTCGTTAAAATGCACATTGATTAATTAATTAGAATCCGTTATTTGCAAATTGACTGTCTGAGCTGATTATCAAATCCAGCTTCTTTATTAGCGGCGGCGCGATTCCCCTGCGAGAGCGCGTGAGGTCCTGAGCGTGTGTGCGTGTGTATTGATGCTCTAACTGGAGAGCGGTCTCTAGAGGACCAAGGGGGCTCCAGGTGGAGGAATGGCTCCTGTAGCCCTCTCCTGTCTACCTTAATCAGACGGCCGCCCCCTCCAGCATCTCCGCAGCGCTCTGTAGCAGCTGCCCAGCAACGGGAGGAGAGGAAAACGATAAACTTTGTGGTGAGATTTCTGGTGCATACTGATATTTGAGGAGCTCGGAGGGGGCAGAGATTCAATGCTTTAAATTCAGCTCACGTTATGAGGTGGAATAAACATCAGCCAGTGCGTTTCCATTCACATGGCATTTTCCTAATGATCACGTTATTGATAATGAATCAGATTGAGCTGTAATGTGACATTTAAACTTTCCTCTTCCTTCAGTGTACTGCTTTCAGTTATGTCTGCTTGTTTGCCACTCGTGCACTGAATTATTTAGTAACTCCTGAGGAAAAATTGGTGTAGAAACTATTTAAATTCAGTGAATTGCTAGTAAATTTCGTAATTAATATATAGATTGACTGTCAATTTTGAAGTAGAAATACTGAAGTAGGGCTGATAAAATCTTTAATATCAGTTGATGTCAATACATTTCAAATCATTATTTTTCTCAAGTTTAAAGGCAGATTGTTGCTCCTAATTAAAAGTTCTAACATGACAGACACTTTCAATTCTTAACACTTTTCCTACACAAAATATATATCTTAATAGAAAGATTCTTTGTTTATGCATGTTCTAAAGAGTTACGTTTTTTTAAATCAAACAGGTTTGTGTTGCCTGACTTTAATAGTAACCACAGTAAAATTCACACATACGTCACCTCAATACAATAAAAATGTAACTTATTATTGGGATTTCTTGGTGATTTAGTTACAGCTTAATCACAAAAAACTCTTACGAACATGTCTGCATTAATATGAAGTTCAATACGAATATCCAACTTTTCTGCCACAATACCATGGTGCAGTTTGTTTTACTACAGTAAATTCAAGGTAAATTATGTCAATATTTTTGTATATATATACAGTATATATATAGAAAAGCCTTCCAACTCTGTCGTTGCACACAGTGTTCATTTGGTATCTCTTTATCTTAGAGTTATGTTGCGATAAATATCGTTACCATTTTATCGCCGAGCCCTAGTCTGTATTAGTCTTTTCCTCTAAAACATGTACTGAAAACATTTTTTCACGGTGTACCTGGTCTGAACAAAAGCAACCAATCACAATTGATAACAGTTGAAATGATGGTTGACCCTGCTAAAGCAGATGGATATCAAGGTCCTGGCCAGTGAATGAAAGGCTTCTTTGGCTAGGGTGTGTAGGGCCATTGTGGCCAGTGGCTTTGTCCAGATGGTTCACATACCTTTAGTCATGCTTTGGGTGAGGAATGCACTCCCTTGGGAGAGCTCACAGCCTAGAAACGAGGCAAGCATAAACATCCTTTCTTCCGTACCCCCCAGCCCCCCCCAAAATAATCCTGTTTTTGGCACTAGGGGGGTTGGGAACTGAGAAAACACTTTTTTTTTGAAGGGGGGGGAAATGTTTGTTGTACTTGTTTTGAAGTTCGGCTTTTTCGTATCTCTCTTTGCTCTGGCCATCTTGAACCGTTTTGGGTGACGTGTTATAAAAAAGGCTTATAAAGCAAGCGCTCGGAGGGAAAGCCCTTGATGGCGATGCAGTCATCTCAGGATACTAATCAGCTTGTTAAAACATGTTCTGCCTTGAAATGTAATAATGCAATTGCACAATAAACGTGCAAAACAACAAGCAGCCAATCATCCCGCAGTGATCCGATTCCCTCGTTTTGGTTTATTTTCCAATGAAAAGTTGTTTTATTCAAACTATTATCAAATGCAAAAGCGTGTTTTGGAGTGGAAGGACGTTCGTGACTAGATTGTCAGACATTTTGTATGAAGACAATTGTTTATTTAAAGTTCTCCCCAGGCGTTGGAACGGAGTTTGGCCTGTCAGCAGCTCGACAGAGTGTTCTTGCTTCGCAAACTTTGCTTTGTTGGGCATTTATAAAACCGGGTAAACAAAAACCTTTCCAACATGTTTTGAAGAGGACGTGTTTGCTTGAGCGCAGTGTGTTTTCTTGAGGTTTTAAGATTCGAGCCAGGGGAAAGAAGTTCTAAATAAAAGACAGAAGAAATGTATTTAGACAAAACAAGAATGAAATGACTTGGTTTACAGGAAAAGGATTCTGCTGTTGATGAAAGCTTAAAAGACAGACAAATCTAATCCTGTAACGTCTGGCTCATAATTACGATTTAACTTGAGTCGCATTCGTCTCCTAACTAATGAAATGCAGTAAATTAGTTTTATTGTACACTTTAGATTTAAAGTGATCATACTTAAGACGCTTAAAATAATCGTTCCTCGTGACTGCCTCGCCACTTAATGTGTATCATTTCTCATCAGAAGAGCCATTCTCTAATGGCTCCCCTTCTGTCCACAGGACGTTTTTGCACCCCATAGTCTCTTTCCCATTTCAAACCCTTGAACCCCCTCCTGTGCTTTATGAGGGAGTATGTCCAAACTCGTCCTCTCCTCCAGGTCCAGCCGTGTTCCTGCATCTGTCGCCACGTATCCCCGCTTCAATCGCTCTTTCAGTAGGAAGGCTCTCTAACAGCTCAGTATCAGACTTTCATTAATCAAAGACACTTCCAGTGTCCTATTACAGAAACACAACTACTCGCCCTGTCTGGAACCGACAGCTCACCAATTCATCTTCCGGGGGAAAAAAGCCGCCCGGTGCCTACCTGTTCAACTGAGCTGTTAAACCCACAGGAAGACCCTTTGAAATTGTTTTCTCTAGGTCAAGCAAACAACGAAAAAGGCAAATTGCTTGTCTCGAGTAACACAAGGGGGATTTCTTTTGGTGAGGGATGGTGGAGACGTTTGTTAAAATGCTGATTTAAATGCGTCAGTCGGTGGACTTTAAAACAACATCACTTGCGTGAAAAGTGCCATTTGACCCTCAAGCCCCTGGAGAGTGCATGGAGGTCTGAATAGCAGCAATACTAACCTGTTGAGCATCTCGGTAGAGAATGCAGCACTAATCATGTGTGTTCCCTGCTGAAAACATATCTGCCTTATGTGTTGCTTTTTTATGTGTTTATTTATCTAGATTTCTAAATGTATAGTTTATGTTTGTGACCCAGGACTACAAAACCAGTATTAAAAGTACTTGGCTGGTCAGGTCCAGGGTCACATTTGATCTTATTTAAATAATTTGTCATTTGTTTTAATAAATTATTAAATTAATTTTATTTCAGTAATACTGTAATTTCTGTGTGAATTCAGAATGAAGCAGTTTGTGTACAAGCAGCTTTTCCAATATTAATGTTGATTAATCACATCTAAATTGAAACGTTTAGCTTAATTTTGTACTGTGTATTTATTCTTATATAGTTTATAAATTGAGTAGCTTATATTTGTCTATAATATAATAATATATGTATATACGTAAAATACACAATATGCTGCTTCAAATGCAGCTTCTGTACTATGTACAGTTGGTAACAGGCTTGATCGTCTATGTGCATAATTTTAGGAATTGGAATTTTATACCATGATTTTCAGAAATAGATGTTTTTAGCTCAAGGCTTACATTTTGAAGGCAGATAATAATGCATATGCGGTGTCTTACAGTTGATGAGATGATAGATGCAGCAATATATTTAGGAAAGCTCACAAGATTCCTCCAAAATCTCATTTTGTCTGTCATGTTGGAGATATATCATGGCATACATATCCAGGGGAACTGCTTATTTCAAGATTTCGCCTCTGGGGATCAATTGAAACTTTCAGATGATATAGCCTGGTTTAGAGTAATGGGTCTTCAGTTCTTTTATATCATATCAAAGACAAAAAAAGTTTCAGAAACGTAATTTTTAAGTGCCCCAGCTATCCCCAGTCCTACTTTCATTTCAGATCCATTTAATATCCAATTATTACACATCTTTTTTTTTTTTTTTTTACGGCGCACCCTGCAGTTGTTCTATGAAGACATGCATCTGATGGTCTACACTTTGTCCACATGAAGAGGTACTTCTGAGGACCTTTTATATGCAGACCGCATGACTTGTTTATTCTATACATTATGGCAATGGAGTGTGTTAGTGGGGCGTGAATCAGAATGAGCTTGTGAGTACTCCCGCAGAGACTGGCTGCTGTTGATGGGCATAATGAGGAGAAACATGGCCCGCAGAAAGCTCCATCCCGCCGCATACTGGATGGCAAATGAAGACATATTGAGGCATGGGGGATTCTAACACTCGCCGCTGGGCTATTAATTACTCTTTTGTTGCGTGCATCTGTTGAAAGACATGACACCTTACTGAGGACCGAGTGTTTGATGAAGCCGAGCAGCCACTACAGCGCTCACCACTCCTCAATGCATTATTCATGGTCTTCAGATGCGTGGAACAGATGACGCCGCCGCTTTCAAGAATTTTACAGCTAAATCACGTGGTCAAGAGTTTATTGCTCATGCGCAGAGCTTAGCGATTCTCCCTTAGTGAAATGAGAGAGATTTATTTGGAACAATATTACTCAAAAAAAATTTATATTTTAAACATTAATATTTAAAATATTTTTCTTAAAACGACTTGGTTTTTTTCTTGTTTTGAGGGTAAAGCTTACTGTATTTGGACGTTTGTTTGTTTTAATCTAATCAGAGCTTCTCAAGTAAATGTCTTTTATACATCTATTTTAAATACGTCTGCTGGAAAACAATACCCCATACTGATTAAGAAAATAATATTCCCAATGTTCACGGATCGCTCTGAGCGGCTATGAAAGTGATGTAACATGGCAGGTGGAGGAGCACATTAAAAGACCTCAGAAAGGCTTATGTGTGTTTTCTGTGTACCTGCATCCAGCCACTCAGAGCGTGCTGTTATTGTGCCCCTGCTGAGATGTGAAGGATGAAAGAGAGAGAAAGACAGACTGATGTGTCTGGCTAGACCACTCTCTCTATTTCCATCTTTCTCGCTCCCTCTTTCTCTCTCACCATGCACCCAGCTCAGGAGTGACAAGTCCTCCCAGGCATTCATGCTGCTGATAGTTATTAGTTTTGTACAGAAGTCTGTTTTGATTTCCCCTCACAATGAGAGGCAGCGCGCGACTGGGTCATGGGAGCCGTATTGATTTCTCCTTACGCTCTCATTCCAGAGCTAAGGCTCCTTCACCCTACTTTCTTCATTTTCAGACAGCGGGCGGTCAGTAATGAGGCCTTGGTTGGACCTGAATCAGACAGCCATTGCTCCCTCCAACCTCTTCAGTCCCGATCTATGACTTCTCCTGCTCCCAGTACTGTAAATAAGCATCAGTGGAGGTGTTTGCCCCTTGGCACTGATCCGAGACCCATCTCTGATAGCTTATCTGGCAGTGCTTAAGCTTTGTTTCAGTCAGTATGGAAACTATTCTGAGTTCAGCAAAATGTATAGCGTTACATATTGCTGAATAGACGCACAGCAAAATGTGTTCCAACAATTAATGTCAACTTTAATATCTCTCTTCACCCTTTTGCTTGAATTAATTAGTTGATTGTATAACTAGCTATAATTTTTGCTTTATACTCTTAATTATTTTAGCTCGAGACCTAATGAAAAAATAAATAAATAATTGAGAAGGAAATGTATGTTATACAGAATGATTTTTATTATTTGTAAGTGTTCTGCATATCTGTATATACATACATATATATATATAATGTATGTATATGTATATTATTTTATATACATAATATTTTAATGTTTTTAAACACTTAGAACATTAGGATTTTCAGCTTTGCACTAGTGTAATATTTTGGTCCTCACTCAAGCAACCTTGCTGTTATGGACCAGTTTGCCAGAATTGTAATTGTCAGAGCAAGAGAGCTGTCAGGAGTTCTCAAGTGTTAAAGTGTTAGTGAATTGGTTCTTGCTATGCGGCCAAAATTTGCCTCACATTTTTCTAATGCAGTTTGCAGAGCACCATGCGCTTCATAACTGCACTCAGCTGAGCTTCACACACTGGCCTATTCTGTAAAAAAAAAAAAAAAAAAACAGTGCAGAGGCGACACAAACCACCAGACGGGGTGACACGAAATCTCTATGAGAGCCATTATCAATGTCCCGCATACAGCGGAAATCTAATACGGCACACATTCTTGACATTGCCGTGTTTTGTGTGCTTCCATTCTATTCCGTCTGACCCCTTCTCAGCGTCTCTCTTTCAATATCTCAGTATGTCTTCACGCCTTTATTTCCTCCCCTCCTCTTCTTCTTCTGTCTTCCTCTGCATGCGAGCTGTTGATGGCACTTTCTCGGTGAGAGGCTGGTTTGTGGGTGAGTAACAGGGACGGTGACTCTGCACGTAGCAGGGCTCGGATGCCGCTCGGCCGCGCCAGACGGGAGGCTTGTTTACCGCAGGCGAAGAGATGCTACAGCCTGGCTATTTCAGACCACTGCTGTTCTCGAGCAGGGCGGAGGGTGGGGGCATGACTGTGCAGATACCACCTCTTTGGCAGGGTACGTGCGCCTGTGGCCTGTGCGAACACCTGAAACTCCCTCCGCGGCCCCCCGGGCGAGGCACGGGGCGGTAGCACGACACCGCAGGGTGAAGGTGTTTACGCAGGCTCGCGTTTCTGAGGTCAAGCTCAGTCGAAGTGCCCTGTCTGGACAGCGCAACCAACCAAAATAAAAGCATAAATCAAACCAAAACGAAATCTATAAATCCACGGACCATCAGCGAGCCCCCACCTGTCACTGTCCACAGATCGCACTCCGCCTCAAGTCGTTGCGTAACGCTCCGAAAGCAGCAGCTAGAGCTCAAATCATCTCAACGAGTGGCCTGTGCAAGCCTTTAATGTCCTTCTTGTGCCCGTGCCCAGACAACCGAACATGTCTGTTTACAAAGACCGTCATAGCAGGTGGCGATAATGATGATATGACTTGAGGTCAAGGCTTTTTTTTAATGCTAGTAATAATACGTCTGTGCTCGGCTTCACAGGCTGTTCCTCTTAAATTTAAGCATCTTGTTTTTGCACATTCCGCCTTGTACAAGTTGTTATTTTTATTTTACTTTATTAATGTAACAGGTGCCAGCTTGTTAGAACAGGAAGAAATGTATTTCTCCCGGAGCATGGCAGATATAAACTGGAACACACAAGAGGGTACAAGTATTTGATGTCATCTGAACAGGGAATAAATTATACAAGACACACTGGAATGTTTCTTGCCTGCTTCTGTCTTCTTTTTCAAAAAGAGAAGACCTAAAGTTAGACATCCTTGAGGTTTCTGCCACTTGATTGAAGGTGATGCCCATGAATAATGCATGGCGGAGGGAACTCTCGTCTGGGGCTTTTTATAGAGCCACGACGCGCTTGTGTGCGCTAGCCTCACAGATCTGAAGATCAACAAATGGCAACGGAGGAAAACAAGAACATAACAAACTGCTAAGGAATGTTGAGAAATGAAAGAATTGCTATATTCAGAGATAGAAAGAGGCTGGCGTCGTGATAAAAGGAGAAGAAAAAGAGGATTTGGGAGCTCGCGCTGCCATTTAACCTCACTCTGCCAGGCTTAAAGATGTCAGTTAACCCAGCGCTTTTCTTGTTTTCTCCTTTCCACACTCACTCGCTCTCTCTCTCTCCTTTTCTCCGTTCTCATTTTTACCAAGAAGCGCAAACCCTTGATTAGCCGGCACAGCTATTATTGTAAGTGTCACAGGCTTTCAAATCACCGAGCTAATCACTGAACACAGACCTGATATATTTGCAAACATGAGTGTCCTCAAAAAAAAAAAAAGACCCCTCCTTTTGTCGCTATCAATAACCTTAAACGTCACGGTATCCCTTTTATTGGCAAATGCACCGGTCATAGCACTCTAGTTTGTGTCATTAGGTTAATGACAGAGGCTGTCTCGTAATGGCTGCCGGTGAATGAGGCATTAGGTGCGAATCCTTTCCCCTGAGCTGCTGTTGAGGGTGCAGGTATAAATTGTGGATTAGAACGGGGGGAATGTGTCTCTTTTTCCCAGGTAGTGCAATTAGGAGCGCCGGCTTAAGCCCGCTTCCTGACAGAGCTCTTGTGTGTGGCTAATGCGCCACAGTTCTGCCTGTTGACTCCACAGAAAAGAGGCTTCGAAAGGATAATGAAAGGAGTGCTGTGTCGTTCCCCCGGACAACATAATTGAGCTTTGTTCAACACCCCAGTCTCCCAATACACCTTCACTGTCTTGTTTTTTGAAGAGACCCCCCTCCCTTCTCATAGAAGAGCCTGGACTACATGCTGCTTATTTAACCTAGCCTCCACGGTGTGGTTCAGCCACCCAGCGTGGGATGTTCACTGAAAAACAAGATTGATCCACAGAACAAGGCAGGGATTTATTGATGACATCGGCCGTAAAAAAAAAAAAAAAGAATGTTTATGGTGTCTTTGGTAATTTTGTGCAACAGGGCTATGGTTGTTTTTTTTAAATACAGCAGCTCTGTTTCGAAACCTAGTGAGCTGTCTTGCTATCTACGGCCTACTTACTAAAGGCAAGTACCACCTTAGCTGGCATACTGAATGAACTGCAACCTCATAAGCAATTTATTTTCAAATGCTACACTAATGATTTTCTAACAAGCAAATAAGGCCATGTTTTACTCCCACTCAAAGCATCCTAGGTGTACGTGACTTTCTTCTTTCTGACGAATCCAGTTGGAGTTTTTTGAAAAGATCCTGGCTGGTCCACGCATTAGAATGGGAGTGGGCAGGTGTCTGAAACTAGTCAAATAAAGTGTGTGCATCTTTAGTAAAATGTGCTACCGGAGGGGTGAATAAAGGCCTTCTGTAGCAAATCAGTGTGTTTGTGTAGGAAAAATATCTCTATTTAAAAGACTTTTCTCTCACTTCCACTATCTGTCAGCACAGAAGCTATTCCAGCAGTTGACGTATGCGTCTCACACACATCAGTGAGATATGCTAGCCTTAAGAGATTTATATATATATATATATATATATATATATATGGCAAAGGAAGCAAAGTTTCTTTACTTTACCAGTCTCTTCTTTGTCTAAAGATCTATAACCTCCTACATTTTTCTTTACAAATCCCCTTTTTTTTTGCTTTTAACATGACCAGAGTTTTGTTCTGCTGTCTCTACTCCACGCTTCTGTGTTCTTCACTTCTCACTGCCGCACACGTGATGCGTACATCCTACATCCACCCGGAAAGGCCTGCACATTTGACAGTGAGCAGAAGTGAAAAAAAAAGTTTTGGGAGACATGTGAAGTCAGTTTTTATTGTTGATGCGCACGCTTTTTGACTACTTTGGATTGTTGAACGCAAACGCTTGCCTGCTCCCGTTCTAAACGTTGCGAACCACGGAATAATTTTTTATTTTATTACGATTAGATTTGTCTGAAAGAAGAAAGTAATACCTAGAATGCTTTTAGGGTGTGTGAAACATAGGCTAATTTTCATTTTTGGGTGAACTAACCCTTTAAAAGACCTAGCATGTGTGTTTGTTTGTTTAATCATATTACTTTTATTAAAGCAGATATAAATATTTAGATTAGTATTGAATGAGTTATAAATATTTAGAATCATTTATTTTGCTTTGCCCTGTTGGATTTCCCCCTATTAAGACTGGGTTATGAGATTGTCATATTACTTTAAAATTTGGGCAAAATCAAATGTTTTTCAAATGTGGTCGCATTTATAGTTGTCCCAAGGGCAAAATCCGTTTGTTTCGAATATTACGAATCCATGCAAACTGGAATTTTGTGTGATGGAGCAAACACTATTAGAAAATGCACCTTTTTTGCTCGCAAAATTCGCCAAAAATTGTACTATATCTTTAAGCAGCGTAATCATGCTAACTACCTTTACTAAGAGCCTTCGCTTTAGGGGAGCGTCCTCATAACGCCTGTGTTGGATGCTCGCTAGGTTTTGGAACAGAGCCGTATTCTTGGCCGCTATTTGGAAACGGCCTGTTAAAGGTTTGATTGCCTGCCATATTCTTCTCATGTTGTAAATGTTGTCTATCCTTATCTGTCGAGCTGTAGGTGAAATCAGTGTGTGTATAGTGAGGAATAAAGCCCTTTCTGGATCATAATAAAGTCAGCCACCGTCGGCTCTCACACTGTCTCGCTTTCTCTGTCTGTGTCTCTCTTCAGCCGCTACTCATCTATGCTTAGCACGAGTTTGCAGTATGTGTGAGTGTGGCTGGAATTCATATGAATGTCTCGCCGCAGGGAGAGAGGGCCGAGTCATTGATATGTACAGGAGGACTCCTGATAAACAGCCCGCGCCGCTGAGAATTACGCAGCCATTTGATACATTCCGATCATGAGAAAAAGGCAGAGAAAAAAGATCTTGAAACAAAGGATAGACATAAAGACAGGGTTGGTAAACAGTGAGAGAGACTGGCAGTACTATGTAATTTTCTGTCAGTCAAAATAATATATTCAAGCACAATTGTATCTTATAGAGCGTAACCACATTGTGTGTGAGAGAAAGAGATAAAGAGAGCGAGGGAGAAGTGGCGCACGGCTCATAAACGCAGTAATGGCTTTTCATGGATGCAGTTGCAGGGGTTAAGGGTGGGCTTATCTCGAACAGCTGAAATTTGGTTGGTTTTTGTTGTTGATGCTGTCGTTCTGTTTTTTTGTTTTTTCGCCATCTGATTCGCCATTGTCTGCCTCATTCATTCTTAATGGACTGGAAAAGACTGGGGAAAAGACATGCTGGTAGTCTCACTGAAGATTGCTAAAATAAAGCAGATATACCGCAAACAGTCAGTTTAGGGATGTCTCATCCCTCAGAAGCGAGACGAAACCGGTTTTGTGTTTTTTCTTTCATGTTTGTCTTCTAGTAGATATTCTTATATTCATCTTTGTTGAAGAAAACAATTAATTTCTGTTTTAAAAAAATATTTAGATTAATCGTATAGACCCCCAATATGGTATGTGTGGTATATTTGATTTAAAAAAAAAAAAAAAAAATTGGTTTTAAAAATGGTTTACATTTAAATAAACAGGTGGAAATTAGCAAGTGTGGTTTTAGACTCGCTTTGTTTTGCTCTCATTGTTGAGCATGAGACTTTATGTTGTTCCATTCTTCTGTTTTCTATTTGTACATTGTAATAATAAGACACTTTATAGCCGAGGTCAGTCAACTGTCCTTTACTATAAAGAGGATCTTTTGAAAAGTCAATTAACATTAATCATCATTATGGTAATGTTGTGGCAGTGTGGTGTCAACACCTCACTGAAATCTCTATTAAGCTCAAGTGCAGCTTTGGATTGACAGATTGGCCCCCACCCCACTCTCTCTTTTCCTCTCTTGTGCATTGTTGGCCCCCTTTGACAAATACCTTAATCTGAGTGCGCACATGGGCCGGCATGCCTTTTAGGGTTGGAGTGGGACCTTCTAAAATCAGATGAATGAGGGGCATGGTTGGCTGCATGGAACAGCTTCTCTGTTCCCAGGAACAGCCTTCCACTCTCCCGTGATTTTTTTTATTTATTTTTTTTAATTATTTTGCATTATCATTTCTTTGGCTTAGCGTTTGTAGCCTCTCCCGCTGCTAGTGTCACATGCCTCTCCGCCACAGTTGTTAAGCACGCTGCTCTTAAACCTAGCGGTGCTCCAACCTGTTTCATCAGGGCAGGGCCAGACAGATGAAAGGCTCTAGGATGAAAAGAACAGCGAAGAGTACAGTAGACGGCAGACAGCAGAGCATAGTTTATTGTCATGAGAGACATGACCATTTAGCATTGAACCAGCTCCTTCAGTTAAATATAGTTAAAAAAAATGTTTTATTAGAATTTATTTATATATTTTTCCAAAAGGAGTTTGAATTGCAAGTTTTACCAATTCATTCATCGACTAGTTGAGGTCTACTTATTATTTTTGTCTGAATGCAGGTTTTGATATAGTGCTGTCACTATCAGAATTTTAGAACATGGTTATTGTGGCCAACATAATACGTAAGGAATAATTGACGACGAGCCGTTGAATTATTAGAAAAATAATGCACACCCGAGGTGGTGATGCGGTCACGACG
>JAUMHQ010000033.1:2234865-2258768 GCA_032361165.1 Enteromius paludinosus | reverse complement strand
CTGAAAATAATTGCACACCTCAGAACGTTCGTCAGCCAATCAGATTCAAGCATTCAACGGCCCCGTAGTATAAAAAATAATAATGCTTAATACAGTATATCAATGGAATATCTACAGAAATAAAGAATTTGATCATTGGGCATTTAAGATATGAAAGTAGGGAATCAGAGATAAATAGTTTTTAACCATAACCACAAAAGTGCACAGAAGCAATGAACTCTTACTGCGGTCTTTTTTTTGCAGAATCCACTGTTGAGCTAACTTATCACACTTTTTATCATGTCCACTGACATTAATTTGATCTCCAGTAGTAGGGACACTGTGTTTGTCATATTTTTATTATTATTTTGACGGGTGGATTAAGCATTAATATTGACACCTGGTTTGCTGACAATGTGATGCGCTTTAGGTGTTAAGATAAAAAGCCCTACAAATTCAGATGGACATATTTGGAAGTTGTTGTGCATTTCTTGTTGATTTTGAATGCTGTCTAATTAGTAATTCCCAATCAACATGACTTTCTGCTGAACACAAAATATATTTGAAGAAATGTCAAGGGGCCATATAATGTATGTCAATTATCTCACCAAAGCTGTTTAACTACCAACATTCTTATATATTTATATATTATATCAATATTTCTATTCTTATATCAATATATTTGGTGTTTCACCCAAAAAAAGCCAATCATACGGCCTCGGAACGTAAATGATGACAGAATCTTGTTTTTCAAGTGAACTATTCTTCAAAGGCTGATCGGTTAGGTAGTCATTTCATGCATCCAACCAGTCATTGTTGAAAATCTGTAATTTTACCTACACGCATGCCGTTTATACCTAGTGTTTTCAGGGTTTCCGGCCTGCTGGGGGGCAGCAAGCGGGCCACACTGACGGGGAAACTCCTAGCTATGATGTACTGCCTGGGGTCTACTCAGGAGTGAGAAAGTTCAGGTTTATATGGGCCGGGCTCTAACAGCTCAATAACACAGGACCGTAATCTACTCGGGTTTCAAACACAGGGCTGATTTACGAGCCAGCACGCCACTCCGGCATTGAAATGAGGTGTTCAGCATATGTTTTGTTGACATAAATTTAAAATTTATTGCCGTTGTCAAAACTGACTGTTAGACAAAGTCGCTTATTAACTGAGTAAATGGCTTGAGAGTTTTATGCCTGCTTCCTTAATGACTACAGTCAGTCTGTTTCAGGCACTCAGAGTGCCACCCCTCCCTTTTCTCTTCTGCTTTCACACACACACCATCTACAGTTTCTGTGGCAAAGCCAGAGCACAGCTGGTTGGAAAGGCCTGAGGGGAAAAGGAACTGGCATAGTTCACACATACGAGGTGTGTGTGTGTGTCTTGAAGAGGTGGGGTGCGGGGGCATATATGTCCCATAAAATCTACAGAGGCTTTACTTCTGGTTGTCCAGAAAATAGACGTTGTCGTAATTGCAAGGGCAGGTGACTTTACCTTTACGATAGGACTGCTGCCTCGCTTCACGCTGGAAGCAGGTTTGAGCATGTCATATCCAGGGTCGCCCTGTAAAAATGAAGCACAGATAAAACGAATTACCTCCCTCTGATTTTAAACAAACCGTGGTATTGCATGCAAACATCTGACTGCTTCAATCAAGGTAAAATTAAATGCAAAATCACTCTTCAGTAAAATTTAAAACTGGGGATGCATGATAGATACTGATGTCGTTTTTATCAATTATGCTAACAATCAATATATGACCAATATCATTGACTATTAATATATGACCATTACTGTATAACCAACACTGTTTTATCTTTTAAATCGAAAACTAAAAATGAAAACCAAATGGCTGGTTGGATTGTTATTAACTTATGAATACGACAAATTAATTTAGGCACCACGTGACCGTATGAAAATAGATCTTCATTTAGAGATTTAGTAAATATTAGAATTATTAGTGTTTTTTCAAGATGAGTTTTAAGTGAGTGTTAGATGACGGCAAAGGTAATCCAAATAGGTAATATAATCATGTACAAATAAATATGCATTTATTTATTTTTATTTTTATTTGTATTTTTTTTTGTGTGTTTTTCACAATTCTGAATTGTATTTCAGTAGTTTTTTGTCTTTTAGCATATCAAGTTAAGCTTAATGAAAATGAGAAATAATGTCTTAGTGATATTCTTTCATTGTAGCTCACAGTCCTGCTGCCAATATATCGCGCAACCCTAATTCACAGTGACATTTGTTAAGGTAGTAAAAGTTTTGATGATTGCACAAGTCTCTTATTCTAATGTACTATATATAGTGAAAGTCCTCAAGTAGCCAGTCTGCTTTCTATCAGCTCTCCCCTCAGGGCCCGGAGGGTCACTCCGACAGTATGCGCTCTCTGTCAGTCTCTAATCAGTGGAAGCGCGTTCTCCTCAGACCTCAGGAGAGGGACAATGGCTAGATTGAAGGCACACAAAGGCCTTTGAGTGTTCCCCCTACAGTATCTCTGTATTGTGCCGCATTAGCCCAGATCCCAAAGGTGCACAGACCCCTGGCTTTTCCCAGCTCCCCCTTGCGCACTCACTCGCCCGCCCGTCTTTTGAAGTGCCCTTTATCCTGGAAGGCGTTTACAGGCCTTTTTAATTACTTGCAGCTTGCCAAAGGGCTTTGCTGCTTCATTCTTCTCTTTGTTTGTTGGGTCTCCACAATCCCCATCTAGAAGACAGCCATCAGGATTTTGGATGCGTTGCAAGTTTTCGCTCACCCCCCCCCTCTTTTGTTTATTTTCTGAAGTCTCTCTTTTGTGATTCTCAACCCTCCAATGGTTTTCCATTGCTGTTTTTTTATTTCTTTTCTTCCTTGTCGCTGAGGTTAAACCACACTTCCTTACTTCATAATTCTTGCCACTATTTCCATGTTCTGCCAACTCTTGTTTATAAGAACAGAGAATAAAAGCTTAAATCATTACAACCCAGCATGTGATGCTGATTCTCAACTTCAAACAAAACGAGGGGTTTTTGATAAAAAACAGTTTTTGGTTAGTGCGTCTTTATAGAAGAATCAACCAAAGAATCGATTGAACCAAACGGCTTATGGATTTCACTAACATGAGAATGACACAGTTTAAAGAAACAAAAACCTGCCTTGTGCACTCCCCATTATCTATGTTGTATGAATAGAAAGCCAAGAAAGTACACGTCTTTGTTCCTCATTAAAGATGTATACATTTGGCACTAAAGTGCAAACAATGAGCTAATTACCACTCTGGAAACAATTACCAAATGCTGTAAGTATGCTAATAAAAACCAATTCAGTTCACCACTCGCAGCAAGTTGCCAGTGTTCTCGCGGCATTCTTACAAACCTTGTACTTTGAGCAACCCGCCGCTCCACCGCAACCCATAAAACCATTTACCTGGCGTGACTTTCATATTCTTAACGAGTGGCAGTGACCAGCCTGTGTTTGTTCATTTGCTTGCATCGACTTTCTATTGTGTCTACTTGCATATTAGCAATCGGATGCGACGCATCTGAGGATTAGTGCGTTGAAAAGATGCAGATGCTCGAGATCTTTTGTTTTCAAGCCTGAGAAAGTCACACATGTGCATTCACTAGTCGATTTGAATCCACACATGGGTAAGGGCCAAAGCAGAATGCTAATGAAAGAACTGGTTAATACACTTAAACATAGCCTTTCTGCACCAGGTTTCAAGCTTAATCCAAGGGACAGTGAAACAAAAGGAGATCTTTGTCTCTTCCTGTACTCAGTGGGGCACCATGTGGCAGTCCTGACTCACTTGGTGCCCTAGGCGAGATAAGACATGACCAAAGACAAAAACACTTTTTTAAATACTTAGCGGTTGTTGTTTTTTTTAATTTATTGAGTGTGATTTTTTTTTAAAACTTGATCAGACTGAGAAAGTGTAGATTTATTCAGCTAGCTTTTAGACACAAATTGGGAAGCTGCTATGAAAGTCCACTTGACTCATGCTTTTGTTCGACTCCATTCAGGGTTAATCTTTCCCCGATACTCAGAGATGTTATAATTTAAGAAAACAAATGTTTCTCTTTTAGCCTCATGGTTCAACCGTTAAAGTCACTCTTATCTGGGGACTCGTGGCCATCTATATGTTCCTGTTTAGATAAAGGGCTCCTTCATCTCCGCTTGGGGAACTGAATGAGTGAACAGTCGGATTTTGTAACCGAATGTGCCATTGATCATTTTTGCTTTTTAGGGATTTCATGACATTCAGGCTTAAATATACACAAGATTGTCTAAATACGGGAATAATTAGCTAAAGTGTCAGGGAGATGTGCAAGTTTAGCTTCAAGTGGTTGCAAACAATGGTTCCTTCCTCTCTAAAGAAGATAAACAAAGGTTTTACAGACCTGACTTTAGCATTTCCCAAAAATAAAGGCTCTGGTCTTATTACACTTCATCTTGTTATCTGGTGTAAGAGGAGTTTTAGGACTTGTAAGGTAGGAAGTAAAATTATGCTATTCTGTCTTTGCCATTTAGCACGCTAATCGAATCTCATAGTATACCCAGGTGCTTTCCTGGTTTTTGTGCGAGTGACATAAATGGTGTTGGCTGATGTTATTTTGTCCTGTTTCTCCCCACAGGAAGCTGCACAGCGGAATGAAGACCTACGGATGCGAGCTTTGTGGAAAACGCTTCCTAGACAGTCTACGCCTAAGGATGCACTTGCTGTCTCACTCAGGTAACGTCACTAATAAGGATGCTTGTTTTTAAGGGTTGTGTGAAATTCTGAATTGTCACTTTCAGTTCATGCATTTGAAAGTTGAATTGAAATGACAGGAAGAGGAATTGCAATCAACAGATAATTTAAAATAAATATGTAGCTTAATTTGAAATCATTGTAAAAAATGAATAATTACAAATTATAATAATTTTGACCCAAGTTTGAGGTCATTCCTTTTATAAAAATATTTTTGATACAATTTACTTATCCTCATCAAGATTGCATTTATTTGATCAAAAAAACAGAAAACACAAGTATATTGTGAAATATTATTACAATTTTAAATTATTAAAAGTTTTGTATTTGAACATATTCTGAAATGTTATTTATTCCTGTGATTGTAAATGAATCTTTTGCATCGTTACTTGCATCGTGTGACATGATCCTTCAGAATTCATTCTGATATATAACATTACTCAAAAACAATCTTACTGACCCCAAACTTTTGAGCAGTAGTATATTTCTATCTGTCATATGTCGAATCCTTAAAATATTTACATTTGTCTTCAGTTAATTTAGGAGGTTGTATGTGTTGTTTTTTTTCTTTCACTGGAGTGGAGAGTCTTTTCTTTTAATAGAAATGTGCTCTCTTCATGGTCTGTAGTGAGTCTGTTTTATATAGAGTCTATAAAAGCAGTGGGACTCCAGGTTTCCAGCCTAGGCCAACAGGAATCTCCCTTCACCTCCCTCTGCGATTGCCAAATTCACAGGCAAGAGAAGCCAAAGTCCTTACCGCACAGCAGATATGCACAATGGTCAAATTTTGTAGAATTTTTTGCCCTCCTATCGAGCGCACTCTGGTTTATGATAATTAAGAGCGAGTGCTGTGCCGAGGTAATTGATTCCACAGTAATTAGGGGGTTTAGATTAGATTAGATTAGATTAGTTAAAAAAAAAAAACTCACAGATTACACCACTAAACCTTTCCAACTTTCCGCCTCGCGCCGGTGGATTATTTCAATGTCAATATCTTCATATAGTGAGATGAGATTGACTTTTAGCAGGTACGTTTAAAAACATGTGGAGTGGAGAGATGAGTGACATCTCACGCTGGGCCGCCCAATTCAATTCATGCACGACTCAGCATGGCAGATGCTGCTCTAAGGAAATATCTAATGTTTATTTTAGAGGCTGTTCAAATCCCAAGATGCATGTTCAATAACAGACTCTGTGGAGATATTGTAGTACTCGTGCGCTCATAATGGCAGCCCACGGAGCATGTACTGCACGGTGACATTTATGAGAGCTGTTCTGCAATGAGACAAAGAGGCCGAGTCTGAACTCCGATGAATACCTCTGTTTGGTATTCCGCACTGACCCGCAGAGACGCCTGTACTCGTGCGAAAGTATGTTCCGTGTCATTATAGTAATCCAGAAATCCTTATGGGAGACTGGCTTGTGCAGTTTGGATAATATGACTGCGGATAATCCTGCGCTCAGAAGCTGGGTTGCATGAGACTGTGGGCTAGAGAACGCTTCAAAAAGGCCTTTGTAAAGCCACTGACTTGCTCGGTGACTCTCCAAACAGAAGGACTGAGTGCCATTTGATGTGTTGTTAGTGTTTGCGGGGCCTCACACTTCACCCTCTCTGGATTACTGCGGGAGTTTACTGCAGTCCGAATGTAGGCCCCCGCAGCTCAAGTGTCCTCAGCTTTAAACGTAGTCTCAAATCACAATGTTGTTTTTTGAACTTAAACCTCGTGATTCTTTCTTGTCCTGTTCTGCTTCATCTCCCCTATCTTTTGCTGCTTCTGCTGCTGCTTCTTCACCTGTTGCTTTTTCTTCCGTTGCTTCTTATGCTGCTGTTTTCGTAGTTTTTCTGCTTTTTCATCTTCCTCTGCTCTTAATCTTCCTCTTGTTTTGCTGCTGCTGCTTCTTACTCTGTTGCTTTTTCATCTATTGCTGCTTCCGTTGCTCCCGTTTCCATTTCCTCTGCTGTTTTGTCTTCCTCTTCTTTTGCTGCTGCGTCCTCCCTCTGTTGCTTCTTTTTCCTCTGCTACTGCTTTTGCTCTTGCCCTCTATTGCTTCTTCCTTTGCTGTTGCTTCTGGCTCATCTGCTGTTTTTGTTGCTTTTCTACTTCATCTTCTGATGCTTTCTCTGCTCATCATCTGTTGCTGCTTCAGTTGCTGTTGCTGTTTTTGTTTTCCTCATCTTCCTCTGCTATCCTATTTTCTGTTGATGCTGCTGCTTCTTCTTCATCCATTCCTTTGTCCTTTGCTCTGGCTTTGTTTACCTCTACTGCTTTTAGTCTTCCTCGGCTCCTCTTTTGCTGCTGCTGTTCCTTCTGCGCCACTATCTTCCTTTTCTTCTTCTTCGTCATCTCTGTCTTTTGCTGCTGCTTCCTTCTATCATCAACTTCATTAAATGACTATTTGAATAAGCACTTTAACTGGAAACCAGTTTTCACATCAGAATCAGTGCTCTCCTCTGAACTGATCTCGGATATCTGAAAGAAACCCGATTAGAAAAACACCAGAAGACATGCAATGATGGGATCTGCACATGGTCTGTGTTCATTAAGCACCCTGCCACATACAGTTTCTGTTTTTTCCCCTAAATTTACATCACCTTCTTAAAGTTGAACCAAAAAGGAGAAACACCGGTAATCACGATTGCAGTTTTGCATTTAAAACGACAGAAGAACCAGACATAATTCCTTAAGATCTTTACCAAAAGAATCAGCCCCAGACAGCCTCCCTCAACAGGCAGAATAAGCGAGCATTGCGAGGCGGCTTATTTTTAGTGCATCAAAACAGAACACAAAAAAAACCCCTAGAACAAAACAGTTTTAACGTTCATATGCTCGATGCTTGACACACAGCGCTAACCTGGTTTTTGTTTGTAGCAGTCTGGCTCTTGAGAGCTTCACTCTTGTGTAATGCTCAAGCTTTTCAGTGGAAACACTTTTATAGACACAGACAGTGGCAGAGAGGCAGAGACACGGCGCTGCTCTTTGATTGTTTTGTTTTGTTTTTTTGTTGCTTTGTTCTTTCATTGCAAACTTTCTGTTTTTATCCTTCCTGTTCTGAGCGGTTTGATTTTTATCAGTGACACCAAGCAAGTGGCTTTGCCCTCCACCTCCTCCGCTCCCTCGTCTTCAGGAGAAGGTGCTGAAGATTGGTCTTAGGTATGTCGTGTGTATTGTGGTGTACCATTTCAGTCACACAAACCCCCACCACCCCCCTTTCTCTTCTCGGCTGGTGCACGCCGTCTCTGTTTGTTTTATTGTGGACTTGGCAGGGCGCCAGTCTGGGCCGCCTGCCACAGCCCAGGGTACAGTATGTACAGTGAGTCTTGCGCCAGTTTTTTTTTTTTTTTTTGTTCTTTCCTGTGTTGTCATTTTCTCAAATTATTGTCTGACAGCAGCGGTTGTGGTAGCTGTTTTGTTGAGTTTTTTTTATTCTGGGGCTTTTGAGGCCTCGCATCCTGGAGTTTGGGTGGAAGTGCATTACAGTGAGAGGCTGATAATGGAAAAGTGCGCGTGTGTGTTTTTTCTCAGGTTTAAGGTCAGCATGGTCTGGGAGCTGCTGGGTAGTGAGGCAGCACAGTACTGGAGCAAAAAAAAGGGGGGAAAAAAGTGACTCAGCCATTTGGAGCACGACTAGGCTATTAGTGTTATGTGAGCTTCCCTTGTGACTTCAAAGAGTGCAGAGCGTGGTCTGGGTAGGCTAGCCAAGGGACATATTTTGATCCATTTTTAAAAGGGGAGGCAAAGCTTTTCGCTGGGATTACAGATCAACATTTGGAATATATCATCCGTATTTTTAACTTTTAAATATTTTTTAATCTGCAGCTTAGCTGACTTAAAGGTCAACTACGATTGTATTAATATAACTTTCTTTTATTTAAACAAAAAATACTTGTTCAAATGTTTTTTTATATTATGTATTTTTATGTATTTAAAATATAATTATAAATGTACATTTAGAATCATGATTATAGCAATTTTGTATGCCATATTTGTTCATTTGTAGCTCAAACTGCTACTGTTATTTTATCTTTAATGTGATAATAGTTTTATATAATGATATTTTTCACATCATATTTTATCAATTCAATTTAAGTATTTTTACATTATAATTATTGTAACCTCTTTGCATAGCTATTTTTTCATAGCTATTACGCATTTATTTATTTATGTTTTTACCTGTAGCTTTAACCATCGGCAGCTTTCACAGTTCTCCAGGCAAACAGAAGGTCCACAACCTGAGGTGTAGTAACTTTCAACAGGCGCAAAACGGATAAAAATCTTGCTTTCTTTTTTTTTTCTACTTACCTATTTGGGCAAAGCTGGGTGAATTGAACTGTCCACACACATGCATACATGCACACGTACACTTGGGGACTGTGTGAACACTCTCATTAGCAAGGCGAAGTGCCTGGCCCAGGCTGATTAAGTCTGTGGGTTATTCTCCAGAGGGCCCAGTCAGTGGACCTCGCTTGACTTCATTAGCTCAGTAGACTGAGACTGAGGGCTAACAAAGCAAGACCCCTTGTACGCTATCCAGCAGCTTGGCATGCGCTTTTGCCATTGCAATCACACATATATGCACTATGTGCCTGTTTTTTTGGGGTGAAAGTTTTGTAACTCTTCCGTAACCTACTCATTTAGAAGAAATGGGAATCGTTTTCTTGGCTATTGTGATCTATCAGCTGTTGCTTTCAAGTTGACTTGCAAGCACATGGGCTTTTCTTTCTTTTGATGACAGCGAATTAGCTGTTTCAATTATGGCTGTGTTACTTGGCCCGCAGGCTGTTCTTTAGCTCCATTGTTGCCGAGCTATTATCTTCGTTGTGTAGGAGCTTTTGTCAGCCCATTTCACATTGGTTTCCTGGTTCATGTCCTCAGCTGCATGTGTTGACACTGTTTAAGCACAGGAGCAGATCTTGGATCTGTGTCCTCGTTCTTCAAGGTGAGAAAAAAAAAATTTCTCGAACTTCTTACAATAAAAAATTAGGTTTTAAAAATTTATATATATTTTTTCTTATTATTAGTATTATTATAACAGTACATTTCATGTCCAATATAAAATTCAGATCCTAAGAAAAATAGAAGTAGTTTTAAATAGCTGAAATTTAAAAAAAAAAAAAGAAACATTATGGTTGGCAGTAAACTGTCACCGTTTTAAAATATGTAGTTTTATTTATGGTTTTCAAGGTTTCACGCAACTTGATACACCAGCTTGTATCAAGTGGCAGATAGGTGTTTATTATTTCTTTCATTGTGTTATTTACATCTAACATTGGTTTTTCTCTCATGTCCGTGACCTTGTCAAAACAGAAATGGGTCACGACCCTCCAGTTGAGAATCACTGCAATAAGCAGCTGAACAGAGACACTGAAAAATGTGAAGCATGAAGGAAGAGGAAAAGAGAAGACGGAGAGAGCGTTTCCCTCTTTCTTTCTCTCTCTCTCTCTCTCTGTCAGAAAGCGCCGGGCTCCCACAGTCTGGCCCCTCGCCAGCTCTTCCCTCACAGTGATGACATCATCAGCTGCCGGCAGGTCTGGATGTTCTGCCAACATTCCAGAGCGTTTATGATCGCTCGCAGATGTGAGTCCAGGAACATACTGTACCCAAACTAGAAATTAATGAAACTTGACTGCTTTCCAAGCCACATATTCCAAAATAGAGAGACTGCAAATGGGACAGGAGGAGGGGTGGGATGGAAGAAAGGGCTCTAAATAAAGAGTCGGGGGGGGGGGGAGAGAATGCCCTGGTGCTCAATGCTCTCATGTAAATTCTTCGCAGCAGCTGATAAAGCCCCCGTCTCACCCTCCTCCTCCCTCCCTCCCTCATGTGCAATAGTCAGGGGATGACGGGCCGCATGGATAAATGGCCTGAGCTTCTGTTTGGCCGCGTGCCCTAAGTTCTCTCTGGTGGTTTAAACCCATAATACTTTCCCTGACCTGTTGATGTACATTAAATCCCCATTTAAAACAGCGTTTGAATTATGTGCCACATAAATCCTCCGTTATAAGGTCCAGGAGAAATGATTACACATGCGGGTAATGGCTCTGTAATTGTTTGACAAGTTTACATCCCATCAAAAAGCTGACATGACTTTATTCTCATGATGCCCAGGGGTGAGCTACAATAATTTTAATAATACACAACATTTTTTCTCAGCCTGGGATGGGCCAACATGATAAATATTAATGTCTGCATTAATGTCTTTGTGGTTGATGTTTTAAGTCATGAACAGGAAATTATAAAAACTCCCAGACTTGAGTGAATCCCTAAATACTATGATTTCATCTGAATAAGACCTTAAGTCTGGCTGTTAAATGCATTGTGTGTGTGTGTGTGTGTGTGTGAATATGTGTGTATATATATATATATATATATTAGTGCTGTGAAACGATCACAGTATACAGTATATATATTTAAACACATAAATTTATATAATTTATTAGTTATAAGTATATATAAAATATAAACACAAAATTTGTTCAGAAATATATATATATATATATAGAATATAATATATAGAATTAATTTTGATAGTACAATGCATTTTGCCTTTTTTTTAAAGATATATTCTGTTCCTGCATTTGTTACTGATGTACACATCAGCTTAGCTTTTTTTTTTACATAGTCATATTTGATATTTCACAATTCTTTCTGCGAAAAGGGATGAAAAAAACGACATCACTATGCAATTTTTTTTCCCCTTTAGGATGTTCCGTTTAAGGATGTTTGGTATTTGTTTCATTCCTCTGCCTCTTTTCATTGCAGCCATCATCTTGTTAACATTTTTTGATTAAAACATGGAATAAGCTCACACCAGCTATAATACCCTGTAAAAGATCCTGATCTTAGTCCTTTGTTGTCGGGTATTGCAGCTTTAAATCCCTTTGGTTGCTAAGTAGCAAGTGCCCCTGTGCTCTAATGGGCTGATTTGGTATTCAGCTCAATGCCGGGTCTTATTTTTGTATGCGAGACAAAGTGTTTTGATGGAGGGTGATTGCAGCAGCGTCTGGAGGCTGTTTGGGAGTTTTATGGGCTGTACAGTACACCGTGTGCCTTCTAAAACAGAACACAGGCGATTGAATTTTGGATTTGCTTCATCATTTCTCTCCTCTGAGCAGCCTCTGTCAAAAAGGGAGCGTAGCTGGAAGGGCACAGATTAATTTGTTCTGCTGGAAATAAGAGCGGTACAGCAAAACACACACACAAACACGCAATATGCACACGCACAACGAGCATTCTGAAAAATACGGCGAAACGCACAGAGGCGCAACTACAGCAGGGAATGCTGCAGCCGTTAGATGGGATGGGTGGCTATGAATGGAAGTGATGTTGGTATTGCATGATTAGGCAACACATAAATTGACTCATGTAATGTATTTGAAGTGACGTCTTCAGATTATATAGATTTAACATATTTATGAATATATATTTTTTTATTAAAATTATTTTATCATTTTTTATAATATAATATAATATTATAATATATATAATATAATATTTTTTAGGCCATTGCAGTTAAAATTGTTCTAATTGTTGACAGGGTTCTTGTTTATTTTAGATTTGTAATATTACTATTATGTCAGCTACTATTTGTTTAAGCTTACATATAACATTTAATTTTATTTTTATTTTATTTATTTGGTATTAGCTAGTTGTCAAGACAGTATTTCTTAATAGTTTAACCTTTGTTATAAAATAACTAAAAATTAATAAAATTGTGTGTGTGTTTATTTTTTTAATTGATTTATCTTTTATTTTATCTTTTTATTTTATTTTTAATGCTTTCATTTTTAGGCCATTGCGGTGTTTCTTATTAGTTTAATTTTTGTACTAAAAATGAATAAAATTTTTATGTATTTTTATATTTAATTTTTTTAATTTGTTTTATTTTGAATGCTGTCATTTGTAAGGCCATTGCAGTTGAAATTGTTCAAATTGTGGACAGGGTTCTTGATAGTGTCTGAGCGAAAGGCTCTTTTATTGTTTTACGACACTAACAAACATTGGACGCAATCCAGTCTAGAAAGCTGTTTTGTGCCGTATCTCAGTTTTATATCAGTTTATATCACGGTAAATCTTTATGGCACAATCGCTTTCTCCTCACTGATAACTCTGCTTTGCTGACACACATATGAGGGAATGCCTTGACCTAATCAAGGTTTCATCACTCATTCACAACAATAGCTGATAATTAATCGGCATCAGAGGGATACCTCCCTGCAAGTCCGGCAGAACTAACCGCACATATCAGTCATGCCTTTGATTTGCAAGCGTTTTAGGTCAGACTGATTTAAACCAGTTTGGTGAAGTTGCAGTTCCGCCATCAGATTTTAGACACTGGCAGAGTCCTTGGAAAAAATGATGATTTGTTTGTTTATTGGGTTTTGTTTGTGTTCAAAGTTCAAGGCTTTGATTGCAGCTGTGAGCCAGTGGTTGAAATGCAGTGGTGTTGTGTGTTGTTGCTGGTAGCGTGCGTGTGTGTGTGTGGGGTGGGGGGGGTCTGCTGGAGAGGAGGGGGTGGGGGGTTTGTAAGGGGAGGCTAAATTTAAATTGTAATTGGCCGACTTCCACAAGCTTGCGGGCATTTTAATGAGTCATAATAACTTCATTTAAAACCAGCTGAGCAGAAAATAGATTGGAGAGGAGCCTGTGGCCAGTATGGATTTGTTTTTTTTGTTTCTTTCTTTCATCGTTGAGGCCGGACCCGCTCTGCCAGGCCTGATGGGCCACTGAGCAGACAGACATCCTTTGTGGATTTATCATATCACTGTCCACTTTGCATTCAGATCAAATTCGGACAGTTCCCACCAGCTTCATGCTCCATATACTGTGTGAGCAGTCGGACAGTGCATTCATTCATGAATTGAATACATCAAAACTCATGTCAATACTTTAGTACACTTTCTAAATGGCTTTTTCTATTATATCAAAGGAGAAGTTGACCCAAAAATTGAACTGTATGCTTTTTTCTTCTCCTTTACTTAAGCATAAATTTCAATTTTTAAAAAAGCGGGAATCATATTACTATTTATTTCATGACTATGTTTATGAACTAATTCTAAAAACAAACCTTTTCAAATGAAAAAGCTTTAACTGAAATTAAAATATTTTAAAATAATAATAAAAAAAAGGCTAGTTGTCAAGACATTGTTACTTTATTAGTTTAACTTTCGTAGTAAAATAACTAAAACTGAAAAAAAAAAAAAAAAAAGATATCTAAAACCTATAGAACTATTTCTATGACACTAAAACAACACTGGTATGTACAAAATACATTTTTCTAAATATTATTTTTGATGTTCCTCTGGAAATACAGGATTGGATCAACATGAAGCCAAATGAGAGATGCCAAAATGTAAAATTTGGGTTTAAATATTTCTTTAATAGTGGAAGCTGCAGGCATACATTAGATTGTAAGTCTCTAAATTAGATGTAGCCACGGATAAAAAGTTATTTACGAATTGCCGTTAAAGAGCGCAATCTTGTAGATGTGAGGACATTAACGGCACCTCCTCCGTGACGGTGATTATTAGATTAAGATTAAGAGGGTCATCTGGTGCAGGAGTTGAAATAAATGGTGGAATGTATTGGCACACTCTGCGCCAGTCCAATTGAGTTTGAGTGAAGCGAACGAGCACACCTCTATGGCAGAGGCTTCGTGCACACTGCCGCATGTTAAGAAGGGCCCTCTAGCGTGAAACGTACATTCAAAGCCATGCGCGCACACGGTACTGTCGAAACCCTTCAGCGCTGCCACCCACCGAAGCCTCACCTGGCCTTTATCTTGGCTGAGGCCATGAAGACAGTGTGTGCTCTAGTGTGATAAATGCCTGAATTCTGCTTATCCCATTCAAACGCATCTGTTTCCGCCTGCTCTTCTCTCTCCCTCCCCGGGGGGCATCTTATTCGAGACCTTTACATCTTATATCCTCCGTATATAGACGTGTACAGCATGTTTCCAGGTTTTCATTCTGAATAAATGCGGCAGCGGTGTGGTTTTATTTTTAAATGCGTCAACGTCTAATGACATCCTCTCCGCCCCCCCTTAGCACGAACAAAAAAAGCCAAACTGTTTAAGTCACCCAAGAAAATCCTGTTATTCCTCCGTATATTTGTGGGTCAGCACAATATAAAGAGCATCATTGTGACTATGCATATGCCGGATGAAATATGATTTGTTTTCTGCGTAATAGCAATAAAAGTAAATACTCTCCAAGGCACGTTTTTGCTTTTTTCAGCGTATTGCGTTAGCTCAGCCGATTGCTTTGGGAAACTTTTAGATCAATTTCTTAGCGCAGATTAAATAGCTATGAATTCCATTTATGGAAGAGCTCCCTTATGAAATGCTCTTTGAAACTTTCATATTTTGGCTGAAGAGTGAATCAGACGCTAAGCAAAGATCTGCCGACGGCGCTTTCATGTAAAAAAAAAAAAAAAAGATAAAAGCAGTCCCATCTGGAAGTAGCCAGGACACACAAGGGTTGCTTTTATGCTATCCATTCCACTGGGAGGTTCAACATGAAAAGCTGCCGTGGATATTGTGTTATTACTGTTGCAAACACGTCTGTGGATCAGAATACTAATCCTGGGCCGTCCAAACAATTTCAGTGCTGAAGAGAAACACCTCTATCTCAGGCATTTTGAAACCGTCTGTAGTGACACGAGTAATTAATGTTTAATGGGCAACTACTGACAGGGCAAAACCTTCTAAGACATTCTGGGGCTATTGTAGAAAAAAATCTATTTATATATGTTCTCTGGAATAGCATTAGATTATATAACTGACTGAAGTAGTGCTGCCAATAGGTGCTTGTACGAGTAGCTACATATCAATATCCTGTCTAGTCGATGTGGATTGCAACTGTGATCGTACAGAAATTGTACGTGCAGATGCAGAGCGAAAGAAGATGAAGAGGAAGTCAGTGGATCTGGAACGAGTGCGAGGACGTCGTAAAAGGTTTTAGTGAGGAAGTTAAAGAGGGTGTCGCGCAGTCGACGTTTGTGAAGAAAAGAACTTTATGGAAGTAACTTTTTCCTCTTTTTTTTCTTCAGCCATCACCCTCTTTCTCTTCCCCTTTCCTTACTTTTTTAAGCCAAGGAAGGTTCCTGCTCTCTTAAAAAATCTTGTGACATAATGGAAAGAGAGATCAGGGTCAGTTGGTGTCATTTGGCACCCTATGCTAGTGGCAGTTTATTCGTAAGAGATTAAATACATCTTGAAGATTGCAGTTCCAATTTTGAATCTGAAGCTGATTAACTTTTATTAGCGGAAGAAAAATTCCATATCAAGTGATAAACAAATGTAAATGACTGCACCTGAGAGTTGTTAAACTCAGTGTGTTTGCCTTTCCTGTTGCTTTCTGTTGGATTTTATTATTATTTGTGCATCATGTTCAGGGCACTTGTTCCTGGAGTTGTTCAAACTTTCAAAATCAAAATTTTTTTTTTTGGAAACCTTAACTCCTTTATGTCGTGCGCCTGTGTTAAATGTGGAACAGTTTAATAATGATTGTTTCTAGTTCTGTCCCGTAGGTCGTTGTGTAGCCCATAGCCCCTCCCCCACACTCCTGACCCGGGCGTTAATAAACTAGAGAGTGCCTTTGACAATGTGTGACTTGAAAGCAGGAAATAATGGGCACTAAATGTTAAATCTTTACAGGTTATTGACCTGTGGAGCATACATGGGCTCTGTTAACTATGTGCAGCCTGGCACTGACAGCCTAGCACTTTTGACTGTGCTAACACTTAGCTGCATTTGTCAGTTGCTAGTTAGCATTTCTCACATCACTGTCAAAACTCAGGACTGCTTTTGATACTCAAACCATCGTTTGGAATGAATTCTTTTCCCGATTTGTTTTTAATGTCTGCGTTTACATGCATTCATTATTTGTTGTCTCTCTTTGGTCTTCACCTGACATTCTAAAATAAATTTGAACACTAATCGTTTTTATTTCAGATTTTATTTCATTTTGTCAGTCAGTGAATCCTTCACGGACTACTAGCGGTCCACAGACCACAGTTCAAAAACCACTCTCAAATTGATGTCGACCCATCCAATTATATTTCAGGACTTGGATTCACCCTCACTGCTCATGAAAGGCAAATAAGGAAAGCGCAGAACCGGCCTCCCACTGCTCTGCGCCCAGCAGTAAAGGCATTTACAGCACTGTAAAGACGGCTCAATTGTCGCATCCAGCGGTTGGTTGAAGTTTCGGTGGTCGTTTGGGGAAAGGGTTCACCGCATGGTCATGCTCTCAGGTTCTCCAGTGATAAATAAAAGAGGGCTGGAGGTATCGCTCTGTTTTCAGCCGACCTCATAGGTATTGATCAGGCAGCAGAGGAGAGGCAGGTCATTTCTTGCCCTTTCTTTCTTGGTGTGCATACTAACATTTCAAGAAGCATTTTTGGTTGTTTACTTCTGGGGGGTTCACAGTTCCAGATTTTCAAGTTTGAGGAGGAAATGTAGTTTTTAAAATGCAACACCCATTGTGTTTGAGATGCTTAAAAAACACGTCATATATCACCCATTCCAATTATTTAATTTTATTATTTTGTTGATTAGCCATCAAATATACAAACAATGAAAACACATTACAATAAGGTTTAATAAGTCAATGCATTAGAAATCATAAAGGGATGATAAAGAAATATTTCAAAAATAATTATCATTTTAATTTAGAAATCTACTGTTGCCCATTTCTAATGTTCATAATACTTTAGTTAAATACACAACATGAAATGATTAATATTATTTATATACATATATTTATTAATATTATAATTAGTATTAATATGCACTACCATTTAAAAAGGGACAGTAAGTTTTATTGACAGGAAACATATTTATAATGTTAAAAATATTTCCATTTTAAATTAATGCTATTATTTTTAACGATTTTGTTTGTTATAGTTTTCATTTTTAGTTTTTGAGACTTTATCCTTTAACTTATGTTAATGAATTGAAACTTATTATGAAGTATTACCCAGATAATTAATATTTCGACTTGGACTTGACTCTTTATTATGTATACTTGCCAGTGCCAACCTTGTATATGCGCTAGCATCTCCAAATTATACAAATCTCACCTTAAGTTTAATGTTGGCTTAAAAAGAGCTTAAACCGTGGTGAGATGCCAGTGAGATGCTAGAGGCTCCACTCATTTCCTGCCACTTCACACCAGGCTAACCCTACAAGTTCCTCTCCAGCCCAGCTCCTGTTTCCTCCACTTCTGAAAGCCCTTTGTCCTCTCACTATACCGTCAGGAAAGCTGCCCAGAGTCATAATTTAAGGCACCATGGCCTAAAGAAAAAAAAGAAATGAGTGAGGCGAGAAAGGAAGAGGAAAACACATGGAACCTTTCACCTTTTGTTGTAGTAGACGGGTTAGCCTGCCGCAGAGCAGGGTCATACACAAGCATTTTCCTGTTGCTGATATTTGTATTGTTTCTGAGCGCAGATTGGATGGCGTGTGCACAGAGGCATTCATCTGTGCATTACTGATAGGTCTCTGTATGTGAACGTGCATCTTTTTGAATTGAAAGGTTCCAAGTATATCTGGAGCAAGACAGCTGAAATGACAGAGTTCTCTCAGTGAGAGAGAGAGAGAAAAATGGAGGACTGAGTGTGACCTGCTGGCCAGATAAATTGGTCTGCAGGCAAAATGGATTAAGAGCTTTAAAGCAAGCTAAAAAACAAGTGAATGAATGTGCAACACTGTTCTCATTTTGAGCAGATAAATTTAGAAGCGTCTTTGATGTGAAAGTGTGTTTAGCAAGTCAATATTTGTCTGCTTTGGTCTGTCCCGAGACGTCCTCTGTCTGCGCACCAGACCGTGAAGCTATCAGAAGAAGCCTAGATATCCTCAGTGTTTATCTCCTTTGCTATTCTTTCTGTTCTCTGTGAAGGCTATATAAATATTAACCGGCTGACTTCTCTTTATTTTCTGATAGTACAGAGTAATCTACTGTATAGTGTCTGGAAATTCAATCTGTGCTGCTTTGTGTCTGTTAGTAAAATCTATATGCAATTTTGTCCAATATCATCTTGTGAGGCGGCTTTAGTTCATTACATTTTAAGGTGTGCTCTTTCTGTTTTGTTGGGCCAAAGCTGTGCTGCCTTATTTGAAAACAAATGACTCTTATGAATGGTTCTTCTTAATGATTCAATTTGAACGATTCATTAAACAGACTCCCAATACTAAGACTCCCTCACTGAACTGTGAATCATTTTTCAAGTTTGTCTAATTGAAAATGGACACAGAACACAGTGATGTGTACTTTCAATTCTTAGACTTAGCGTCAGATTAAATCGGGGCTGGATCTTTTAAAATCATTGAATTTAAGAAAATCACTATGTTAGACTCATTTTGTTCATGATTGATTCTTTTATATTGTAATTGTCTATTTGAACATTTTGAGAGCTTTCTGTTTTTCTCATTGTTTATTTGAAATGGATGAGATGTTAAAACCACAATAAATATTATGTGTGTGTCAATATATATAATGTGTTACTGTATGATTCCAATATCAAGTCGTGGCCAAATGGATAGGAAGTTGGGCTTGTAACCCAAAGGTCGCTGGTTCGAGTCACAGGTCCGGCAGGGATTGTGGGTGGTGGGAGTGAATTCCCAGCACTCTCCCCACCTTCAATACCACGACTGAGGTGAGACCCTTGAGCAAGGCACCGATCCCCCAACTGCTCCCCGGGCGCCGCAGCAATGGCTGCCTACTGCTCCGGGTGTGTGTTCACGGTGTGTGTGCGTGGTTGATCACTTCTCACTGCTGTGTGTGTGCACGTTGGATGGGTTAAATGCAGAGCACAAATTCCAAATATGGGTCACCATACCTGGCCACAAGTCACTTCACTTCACTTCATATCCAGTTTTAAAGAGCAAAAAAATCTAAAGCTCTCAAACAAATAAAATTCTTCTTCAGCTAGCTATACTTTCCACTCCAAATGCTAGCTGAATTTCAAACCACGCTATTGTAAATATACCTGTAAATATTCAATAACTCTGATATCTTATTATTATAGAACATGCATGGTCGACAGTGCTTCGGAGCAATCACACATATTGAGCAGTTCTCTAATTTGCCAACTACAAATGGCATTTGGCTCCTAAATGCTTCATTTGAGGTGCCAGTGGCTCCCTAGTCATTGTTTCAGTCTGGAGCCCTGCATCAGCCTGACAGCGCTCCACAAATATACTCATCCACGCCGGCATGCTCGCATGAACGTGCACATTTTACGAGGGGAATCTGGCAGTCTCCCAGCATTTTTGTCTTGGTTGATAAAAAAAAAAATTGCTCTGCCTGCGGTACACATCTAGTCGAGAAAGGGAACACACAGTTCCTGGCTGTCCTTTCCAATTGGCAGTCTCCGTACTGTTCTGTGACTGATAAGAGGATAGTGTAAATAAAACTGTACAGCACAGCTCGTTACCGCTAAAGGAAAAGGGAGAGCACGCTGTCTGTACTCATTGTTCTGACGGCACTGTTTTTCCTTTTTATATGGATTTTTTTGCCGCTTTTTTTTTATTTTTTTTTTTTTTGGTACTGAGTGTGCTGTCTTATATAACGCATTTGTGTAGGCTCACCGAACAGCAAGGGTATGTTTTTGTTTCCGCTGTATTTGTCTACTCATGTTCCCGCTTCTGAGCGACAAGGGGAGGGAGGCGTCTGATCAGAGTGTGTGATGAGAATCCACCTTTATAGCATTAGACAATGTGCTTGTTCACAGGTCTTTCCATTACAGCTGTGCTCTAGTATCGCGCTCTTCAGGGACTCATCAACAAAGCCAGCGCGGGCCCACTGCTGGGTAATCTGACTCTGGATGTTTGCCGCAGCTCCCGTAAAGGCTCCGGTTTCACTCGCGTCATTTTATTCATGTGCACGGCCCCGTACAAACAAGACAGATCGACGAGGCATCCTCTTTGGAAACAGTAAATCCCAGGGTTTCGGGTTGTGCAATACGGTCAGAGGAGGGAAGTGAAAAAGGAACGGGCCCATGGCACGTGGCACCTCTCCTCCACTTGTTGGGAGCCACGGTTGTGTAAGGGCCCATTATGTCAGGTCGGCATCGCTGTGGCAACTCCAAGTGAAGGAGGGAGGAAGTGGGAGTTGCTAGAAAGCAAATCTTTTATAGCCACAGTTTTTTGTTGTTGTTTTCTTTTTTTGCTGGAGAGGCAGTTATTTCTAGCACTGGTCTCCGTTTTTTGTCTTTGGTGGGAAGGGGTTTGAAAGTGGGGTATGAATTCTGCCAAATCTGAGGGAGGTGTTTTTCTTCACGTTTTTTTTTTTTTCTTTTTGTTGTGCTTAACAAGAAAGTCGCTATTGATCAAAGGGAGAGGCTAGAATTTATCACTTTAATTCCATGACTTTTGCTGGGCTTGGAAGCACGCTCCTGCTGGGTGGCTGGATGTTGTCACCCCCTGTGAGATAATGACCCGCTTCAATAAGCTGCCGTTTATGTTGTGGGGTGGGTTGTAAGGTCTGGCTTTTCCCTCTCTGCCACTTAAGGTGGTGATCAATGTCCCGCTGGCCCTCCATCTCAAGCTACTTTAGTTCCTGGACCTTCTTGCTCCATGGCCACTGATGCAAGATCTTCTTGACACCAGGATTGGGCAAAGCCCATCTGTCTATGTATTTTATCTAACTCTGTCTATCATTTTATTGATCTAGCCATGCATCCATTACAGATTTGTGCAAAGCTTTTGCGATATTTTATACATTTAAATAAAAAAAAAAAACCTATTGCGAAATAACAGATGGCAATTTTTTCATGAACTGATTTTATAAAACATTTACTAAAACCTGTCAAATAATCCTTCTGCATAATTTTTGCCAATTCAATGCTAATTTAATTCCAGTTCAAACAGGTAGTCCACCCTAAGATTATACTAATGATCAAGCCAGAAGTTGAGAAGCTGGACCACTCAAGCAGCAATGTTTTGACTTTGCCATTGAGTTGTTTTACAGTAGTGTTTACAGTTTATGGAAAGTTAAACTTCAGATTGCTTACTTACAGTTTCCCTGCACTTTAAATTGTGTAAAGCACCCATTGCAGAAGAAAAAATTATTGAGTATGAATACACTAAAGTAACCAGTTCTGTGGTCTGTGGTAGTTCCTCTTTATGTGCAGTTTTTTGTTTTAATAATGTTTGATTTCTTTATCTATTTAGAGGAACTTGTTTGTGCCACATTTATAAGTTTATTGCTGAGTGGCATCATCTGCAAGAAAAGAAAGAAAAACACTTTTTTTTCTAGTGCTTGACATTACAGTACATTTTGCAACTTTACAGTGGTTGCGAAATGGACATTGGTTTGGTTTTTTTTGTTGTTGTTTTTTATCTGAGCGATGACTTCCTGTTGTGTTTGGAAAGGCGGTAAGACTTAAAGACATAATGACGAGAGCTGGCAGCTCTGTTACAAATTTTAAAAACTCCCCTTTGATTGATCCAATAGATACAGTGTCAATGCAACATAGTGTTTCTGCTTAATTCTGATTTATAGATCAGATTGTATATTGGCATCCTGTGGTTTCACAGTTCCTCTTGGTGTCCCATTGCAACATCTGAACATGCTATGCGGATGTCATGTGTATGGCTTCTTGTTTCTATCTTCTCTTTAGAGTTGGTTTTGACAGCATTTGTGTGATTTTTAGTGAAAGAGTGATAAATCCCTCTTATGATGCATTGCTTTCATTGCACAGTGCACACAAGATCAACGTCTGGCACACATATCCTCCGAAACACATTGTAAACAGCATATTTTGCCAGCAAGTTTTACTGAAGTGAATCCAGCAGACTTCCAACTCGCAGGCACCAAATCATTTTAAGTATTACAGGGGTTCAAATAAGAGATATGACACCATGCACCACCCGAGGACATCCAAAGTGATGTAGATTGAATAACTTTTGCTTTTTTTGTGTGTGTTATTGTAGCTGGTGAGAAAGCCATCGTTTGTGACCAGTGTGGAGCTCAGTTCCAGAAGGAAGATGCTCTAGAGGCTCACCGGCAGATCCACACAGGTCTGACACAAAAACCCACCCACAATGCACACACCAAACACACACACAAATATTTAGTATATGCAGCATGCCTCTGTATGAACGAGTTTGGCTTTAAGGGCCTGCGTGTTTACGTTTAATAAGATAAATTATTACTGCGCCTAATGTCTTCTGTTCTTTCAGAAAAACATGCACAAGCTTTCTTTTTTTCGCCACATTTTAGAAAAATATTTTTTTATGTCTTGTCATATGCCTTTGCAGAATTTCATTATTAAATTTCAATTTCTTATTTATTTTTGTGTTTTATGTACAGTACAGGCCAAAAGTTTGGACACACCTTCTCATTCAATGGGGTTTTTTTTATTTTCATGACATTTACATTGGTAGATTCTCACTGAAGGCATCAAAACTATGAATGAACACATGTGGAGTTATGTACTTTACAAAAAAGGTGAAATAACTGAAAACATCTTTTATATTCTAGTTTCTTCAAAATAGCCACCCTTTTCTCTGATTACTGCTTTGTACACTCTTGGCATTCTCTCCATGAGCTTCAAGAGGTAGTCACCTGAAATGGTTTTGTCCATGCTTCACAGTGGGAACCATCCATTCATCATTCACCATTCATCTTTTCTGCGTCTCACAAAGACACGGCGACTGGAACCAAAGAACTCAAATTTGGACTCATCAGACCAAAGCACAGATTTTCACTGGTCTTATGTCTAGGGCTGCAACTACTAATCGATAAAATCGATTAATATTGATAATTAAATTCGTTGTCAACTAATGCCGTTATCGATTAGTTGGGCTGTTCACGTTACCAAGGAGCGCGACCATAAAATGCACAAATACACACAGATACACAGCCACTCGCGCAATATAGCTTACAGAAGCGTTTGCGGGAAAAAGTGCGCGCCCAAAGTCCTAAACGTGTCTAAGATGACGGTAACCTGCACGCTATGCAACACTGAGCTGTCATGTTACGATCTTTCCCGCTGCGCTCTTCTCTCTGCGTTTCAGGTTTGATATTCGCCTCGGCTGCTTCAGGGAGCGTCTGCAAATTTACATCTCAATACTAAACGAAGTACAAATTCTACTAATTGCGCCTAATTTGTGCCTGTTTGATTTTATCAGACGACTTGATCAGTGTTCTGTCACTATTTCATATTCATCCCATTTATGACAACAGAAA
>JAUMHQ010000033.1:2215263-2229986 GCA_032361165.1 Enteromius paludinosus | reverse complement strand
CAGTATAAACATCATTACGCCTATGGAATGTCCCCATAAAACATGTAAACCCAACATGTGTGTGTGTGTGTGTGTGTATGTATAAGTGTTTTTGTATACAGTAGTCAACAGTGTGTGTGTGTGTTTAAAATATTTGTTATTTATTTAATTTTATTTAGCTTTTAATTGATCAGATCTGACAGTAGAAAGACATTATACAATCAAAGAATCCTGGAACAAAATGAATTTTAACATTTAATATTTCAAATTCAGAGGATTAAATGACGTATTATAGAATAAATATAAAATTGAAATACTATTTTCTGTTATTGCTATTTTTGATCAAATAAATAAGACTTTTCAGTGTGTGTGTGTGTATGTGTCTGTAGAAGTGATAAAATACTAAAGCATCTAAAATCGAATGAAAATTGTAGTTAAAAGAGCTTTTGTTAGCTTGTTTGAGTTTTAGATGGTCGGCACGATTCCTGCCTCATTCCAGACTAACACCGCCACTTGAATGGGTCCCTTTGTAGGCTCCTCATTTCTGTTGATGTCAGAGAAATCAGCTGCTGTGATATGTTGATTGGAAGAATAAGGGGCCCTTGTGTACAGCCTGTAGTATTTCGGACTGGTAAATCAGGTTGGTTTCACCTAATTATTTACATATTCTATTTATTCAGAGATGAGGTTATCTGAAAGCATCAAAACAGCTTGTAATGTACCTGCACTTTACAGTGAGGCTCTTTAAATGACTGTTGATGGCATTCCTTGGTGAGGTGTTTGTCGCCTGTGACGTCAGGGGCTTTTAGACAGTCGGAGAGGTTGGTTAAGGCTCAGAAATGGTCGGTCGCGTTTGGTGCCAGGACTCTGAGAGAAAAACAACATCATGTGCTGTTGTTGACGCACAGCCCCAGTGTTACTGGAGTCTCAGTTCTGACCTACTTTAAAGGGCAGCCCAATTTGAAGAGGCTTCAGCTTCACGATCACTTATCTCAAGGGAGTGCAATGAAAAATTCACTCATGAATTCTGCTGAAGGGGCCTTTGTGTGTTTTTGTGCATTTTAAATAAGGAGTATTGACTTTTACAGAGTGCGAAACGGCATGTCTCATTTCAATCTGAAGCACTGATATGATGTCTAGCCGAGAGATGCGCTTTACCACACACAGCGGTGCTTTATTTGCTGTGACGGCTCGAATGGAAGATTTGAGGTGAGGGGGGGGGAGGAGTTCCAGCGTTTCTACTGAAGCTGCGCAACTCAGAATTGTGTTTTGACAAAACTATTATGAGGAAACTGACCATGAAGCTCCTGGGTCTCCGCAATCAGATCTCTATCGATGAATCAGTTAGACTTCCAGGACTCTCCCACCCAGCAATATGCCTCGAAACATCACAGCCATTATTGGTTTACCGTTCACAGATACAGCTATAGACGAGGTCGGTGGCGTAGTTGTCACACAGCCTTCTGTAAACCGGCCGAGCAGCTGACTGCATGTAAATCCAGATATAATAGCAGCGACTCCCCCCTTCCCCTCTTGATTTCCTCTCGTCCTTTTTAAGTCTTGTGTTACAGGGAAAATATGCAAACCATTTTGGAGAGAGAACAGCGGATTTGCTCGGTGGGAACACGGCGTGACTCCAGTGAACCAGGCCACAGAGTAAACACTTTCTTCTCTGAAGCCAGAAATAGTTTTGACAGAGTGAGAGAAAGGAATAGAGCAACACGGCTGTGTTTTGGCGCAGCGAGAAAGAGAAAATAGCGGGTTTTTTTGCCCCCCCCCCATCACTTTCTCTCCTACATCTCAAAATATCCCTGAATAATGTGCCCAAAGGCTTCCACTTCTCAACCCCTCAGCGAGCTTGTCACTCTCGCAAATGGGGTCGCTGCCACCGGTAAACACAGGTCATGTCATACCCCTCTATTAACTCAATCACACTGCTACTAGTAGAACGGCTGTTAGGCATTTAGTTAATTGTGACGTAATTAACCTGTCAGTGTGCATTAAAGTTGCACAAGCCAATTCGTATGAATGTGGGCTGGTTTGTGCATCCTGTTCAATTTACACAATGGCAATTTTGTTTGCTATAGTGCTTCAGAGGTGACCAAAAGCATAATGCCAATGAGGGACCATGTGCTTTTGAAAATTTGAAAAACTATGACTATTTTTCTTCCAGTACAACACAAAAGAAGTTATAATGACACAAGAGTTGAAAGGAAGAAAAAATATACACTGGCATTCAGGTTTGGAATCATCTTTTTTTTTGTCAATACAGCATTTATTTGATTTTGATTTATTTTTTATTTTTTTTGGACTGCTAGTGAATATAGATTGGTAAATAGATGTTTTAATATTTAAAAAAGTATATTATTTTATATATTATTTCTATATTTAAAAATATAGAAATACAAATTTTTAAATGTATAGTTATATACATATACATATATATATATATATGTGTATTTTTAACTATATATTTATAATATGAAAATTACTTTTTAATGGCAACATTGTATTTTTGTTACTTTTTTTTTTTTTTGCCGCATCAAAATAGTCCCATCATAGTTGCATGATGTCCCTGAAAGTCACCTTCAGGATGGTACACTCACAAAATATACTCTCAGGGGCATTGATTTAATCCAAATGTGTTTTTTAGTGCAATTTTTTTTTGTACAGGACAATGAGCTCTTAGCCTGAATTGTGGCGGTGTTTGTAGGTAAAGGCTGATGGGGTTGGATCGCTCTGAGACAGCATGGCATCAGAAATGGTGTCCATGTGCCGGTCAGCTGCAGCTGATTAAATGACTATTAGCTGTGCCAGACTCTATCCCCATATCTCATTCTACATCCATTACTGAGCAAGCTGTCCCACTCTCAAGCGGAGGACCCATCTGTCCGAGCCCCGCTGACCGCCTGCACCCAGCTTGGTTACTGTAGGCCTTCATTATTCTCATTGCAGGTTGGCTGTACGCTTGCTATTAGTGCTGCATTGATGTACGAACTAACTAAATTTCCCACTATTTTTAGTGACCGCACAATACATACAGTAAATCGCATTTCTATGACATAAAAAAATCACTAATTTGTAACCTAAATGACTTCCTAATTACGATTTCCTCATAACGGTTTTCCCTTTCCCGTTTCATAAAACCTTTCGTTCCGCAAACAGCTCTGCCCATTCTGTTTTGAGCTTCCAGGGTGAATAACAGGTGACACGGAGCAGACTTTAAACCCGAAATCATTTGACCCCCGTGTCAATTTAGCTTTTCAAGCTCTATTCAGAGGGCTGTAAGATTTAAACGAAAAGACTGAAAATGATTATCTGAATGTGTTATGTGGGATTTTGCTGGTCCAGCAGAGGCAGCGGCTTAGACCCTGTTTGACGCTTAAATCCTTTGAAGTGGTGTGTGTGTCCTTACGCCAGGTCTATTGAACACAAGCCGTTTTATTTTGATTTTTTTTCCTCTCTTCTCCCCAAATACAGAGGGCACAAGTGCTTGGACTCTGTATCAGTGACCAAATTAAATCAAGCGCAGACCAGCCTGTCCTCTCTGTTTTTTTCACAACTAATTTTTTCCCCAGATAGGATCTAAATGAGTTTTCCAGTGGGTGAGATGCTCAGTTGGCTGATGGATACCATGTGCAGACGTGCAGCCAACACCCAAAAGTAATCATCTGTTGGCAAGAATGTTTAGCCATTAGGCGAAGTATAAATTCCCACAATGAGCTCCACTTTTATCAACTAAGTCGATGTAAGCGGTCCGCTTGGGAACTCGATGAAGACCCACCACAGTCGACAGGCTGTGCCGAGGGTCACCGTCCCAGCTTAGTAGGTACAGTGGGGGGAAACTGGGTTTTGTGGCATCTCTGCGTGATGGCCACAGCGTGTATTGTTTCTCTGCAGAGATTTGACAGCAAATAGTGATGTCTAAATCCGTCTGGCACAGAGTTAGGGAAGAATCTCGACGAGAGAGAGGCTTTGTGAGGAGAGACAGCAGCACATGTCCAAAAGAAAATAAAAGTTTTGTGGGGAGATTACGGACTCCTGTAGGCCCGGCGATTCACGTGCTGTAAAGAAGCCAGCAGGAATCTCCCGATCTTGTCCGCCAAACTCGCCCGAGATGGGATGCCCCTGCCCACTACAATAAGACTCATCCTGTGTTGAACAAGCATTATCCGCCTCAGTTCTGAATGCCTTGCATCTCAGTGCTAATAACCATAGGTAATTAAAAGCTGAGGGGGTGTTAAGATCTGAAGTACAGGGCAATCTTCTGCTATGATAAAACTCAAAAACCGTACACACACAGACCCTTTGTGATTGAGTTTCCCACCTTGAAGTATCCCTGTAATGGATTAACCCCGTCCCGCGAGTGGCCTGAATAGACAAGGATTCACTGGAGATGCAACAGAGCTGCTCCACAATGGGCCAGTCTTCTTTTGTTCCTTCAGCTTTTCGAGTAAATCCAAACCCCCCCCCCCCCCCCAAAACCCTGTAATTAGATTTGAGCTGTTTGCAGACATCCCAAAAGTGATCTACACAAAGCATAAAAAAGTGTACCCTTTAATTTACAGTGCAAATACTTTTCCATTAGCGATGGGGGATTTGGTGCCGTTTGTTCCCCTGAAAGGAGAAGGGGGAGTAAAGGGAGGTGGAAGACACTCTTCTGTTAGTTAATTGTGAACTCTGAGATTAGTGTGAACACTTCCAACCTTTCACCCCAAACAAAGGAGCGATCAGGTCTTGTTGCCTAGTGACATGGTCTTCAGACCGGCCAATTTATCCAGTGAGCCGGTTCTCACTACCTGTGTCTGCGCAATTGATGGAGGAGCCAGTGAATGACTCCATAACAGCTTTTGCTCTTCATCTTCGTTTCTGGGCCAGATATAAATGCCTTCATATATGAATGCCTTCATATACCTGCCTAGAGTAAAGACCTTCATATCTCTGCAGTTATAAAAGGTAAATATTCATAGGTTTTCCACAGGTTCAAAGCGCCGTTCTTGTATGGCATTTATTTTATTTTACATGCACATAACAGTGATGCCCTGATGCTCAGCAGTAAGGCTTTTACGCTGACTGTATCTTATTTTAACCCTGCAAACATTTTCACTGGCTCCACCACACTTTTTATTCATTTTTTATTCAATGTATGTTTACATATTTATTTTTGTTTTATCTAATCTTTTATGAGTTTCTCAATTTAAGGTCATTTAAAGGATTTTCTGTACAATTTTACAAAAAAGATTATTTCCAGATTTATCCATTTATGATGTAATATACATCTATGTTTAATCCAAGACTCATTTCTTTTGACTATAATATGCATCTATAATTGATAAACATACTTTTGATGAATAACTAATATGATGCATATTTTACCCATTGATTTTTAGTTTTGATCCATGTTAGTCAAAAATAACTTTATTATTAACATCACCAGGTGACAATCATTAGTATAATTGCTTATAAAATAATAGCATGCATGCATCCTATGCACCTAGGTTTAATAGAGGTTTAGTAGTTTTGAAATCCTTAACCCAAGTATGAGCAGCAGTAATAGTATTGCATGCCTTAGCACTGATTATATGTAAGCTTTTCACCTTCAGTTTCTCTCATTCCCCAATGCCTGCCTGTTCCCAAACAGAGTTGAGTTGTGAGCTCAGGTGGGAGCCATTACGCCATGGAGGCTTGCCCTTATCAGTTAATAGCAGGTTTCCAGAGACTAGGATTGTTTTGATAGATGACACCTGGTCACTCGCTCACAAGTCACACAAAGCAGAAGAAATGAAATGCTAGGCTAGATAAGATATCACTGAAAATACTCAACCATTGATTGCTCAGTCATAAAGGTTGGGTGTGCGGCGGTCCGAGTTAATCTTTCCTCCTGCTCTTAAGACACAGGACCCAGAGTAGCATCGGGTTCAGATGCAGCCTTGAGCACCCCAGTTTGGTGCGTTTGTGTCGAAAATGAATGGTTTTGTCCTTTATTCGCATCTCCGGCTAGAAGAATGCTCTTCATTCAATTTTTTTAGGCATCCTGCTGATATAATAAGATGTTTGGATGTGTCTGTTTACTTGTTTTTTTTAGCACACTCTCACAAAGAGAATAAAGGAATGCCGTTACGGTCTTTCATCGCCCCCGTCACTCTGTAGGATTGGGTGTCTGTTTACAGTCCGGCTCAGAGGGCTGCCTGTGCGGCCCGGTGCTGACCACAGCTTCAGAATGTGATTGATTATGTGGGGTTCATGCCATTGAGAACCTTTCAACGGCTCCAGGGGTCACAGGGTCATCTCATCCGCAAATCTGTTTCCTTTTGTACAGTGAGACACACAAAACCTTTTTCTCCCTTCTTTACCCTGGGAAAAACGGGGGATGGGAATGTCATTTAAACAGCTCTCTTCTTTTACCCAGTTTCTTTCCCCAATCTTTTTTTTAAAGCAACTGAAAATTGAAAAAATGTTGGATCTGTAAGAGGGACTACTGACGTTAAAAGCGTTTTAATAGATACCTTAAGATAAGTGTGCTTATATTCACAGAGCTGGCAGCAACAGGAAGCTAGATTAGAAAATTATGCTCTAATATGTAAATGATCTAACTGTGCAATCTAATTTTTGAATGGATTTTGATCTTGTTTAACTAATTCCCCATCAATGTCAGATTTATGAGACCTTCTAAAAAAATGTTTGCAATCAATCTCTATTATTCTAAATCTAGGTTGCTATAAAACTTTAAATGAAAAATATAGCGGGAAAGCTGCCGCTAGGCACCCTGCTGCTTTGATATGTGGTCGACAGAACAGTGTAATTCAGAAAATGTGCCAGTCCTTGGCCTTTAGGCTCAGGTCTTTGTGGTCATACGCCCTGGATTACACTTTAACCCCAGGGAGGGTCTCTAGGCGAGGTGAAAGGCCAGCGGCCTCGTTTGGAGGCGAAAAAAGAAAGTCCTCTCTCTCCTCAGGAATGCAGTATCTTCTCACCCAATAAGCTCAGTTAGGGATTTCACCACTGATAAACATTCACCTGAGACCCTCAGGAGTCGCACCCTGGGCGCAAGGTCTTGTTTGCGATGTCTCTGTCGTAACATACAGATTGTGGCGCGCATTCCTCATACAGATGCCGTTTCTAGACGTTCTCGCAGGAGGTGGTTCTTCTGAGATCTTTATGTGTGTGTATGTGCCATTATGTCTCTCTGAGAGCACTGGGGATTCAGACTAACCCTTCAGAAGAATGTGTGGCATACAGGCCAGTCTGGTTTTAGAAACAAGAGTCTTATCCTGTGTTTGCTGTAATTTGCAGGGCTCAAGGTCTATGAGATATACGGCCCTGAGAGAGGCCAGAGACTCCCAAAGCGCGCGTCTGATTTGTGGCAGGCGGAGGAAGGCACTAGACTACAAACATTGAGAGTAAAAAAAAAAAGTGTATTTATTTAATCTACTCTGTGTTTTTAGTTTATATAAAGAATGCCTTGTTCTTATTAAACCAATATTGGCTTTAATATTAAACTCAGTTTCTGTCGTTTTTTGAAGCAAGACTTGTTCCAGCATCTGAACGATTGTAAAGGGTCAATTAATATGAAATGAGTGAGAAACTTGCCATTTAACAAGTGGGTTTCATGTGTAGAATAACACAGGCTCCTATGTTATCCATACTCTAAGAGGTCATTTAAGGTCTGTCTACGTCTTAACTGGAAGCTTGTGTGGCCGCTGCTTATGAGGGCAGGTAGAACTCCCCCTGCTGGACGTCTCAGGGGTAGTGCACTTGACAGCATACTTAAGCCCTGTTTTTATTTTCTTCTTCGTCGTTCTTTATTCATTAATATATGAAGACCAGCTAAAACCTAAAGCTGTATTTCAACACAGCATGTCAATATAAGTGCACTTCGACTGCATATATAAGTTGTTCAGATAACTTTGTAACGCCACCATGCCAATCCTACTTTCTGCCTGTCGGTAATGAAATGCATCCTTTGATATTTTTCCCACGTGGCTCCAAACAAAGCAGACATAATTGAAACCAAGTCGCCAACCTTGAAATATGACAGATAAAGGTGCGCACTAGATGTGTTGTGCGGCGCCATCGATTTGATTTGATTTTGTCACTCTCGCTGTGTTTCTTTATATCTCCCATCTGTCTCTCTCTCCTCGCTCGCTGATTCATTCTCGGGTCGGCCCCAGCACATGGATGCAGCGCATTGTGAATTCACAGAATGACATTTGTGACCACGGGCTCTTTGAAAATATCGCTGTTCTAGTACCTGACGTTAATATGATTCCAAAGCATATCCGCTTCACATATAGGAAGTCGAATGTAAAAGAAAATACAGAGCTGTGATTGAAAAGGAGAGACTGTATATAACTATATGTTTTCTTGTTTAGTAGCAAAGTGAAATACCAGGAAGCTTGCAACAGCGAAGGGATGCTGGTTTGCTTGTATGTGGCTGGAATAATAAGATATCACCTTAAGATCTTATTTGACGGCTCTCTGCACTTCTGTCCCATGACAAATGCTTTGATGATAATCAGGCGGCAAGACTGGAGGTCAGCCAGGATCTCATTGGGAGTGACCCGTGTTTGGTGAATCTATCTGTCAGAGTAGTTCCTCACATCTGTGAAAGATGTTGTTTGTGTGTTTTGCGAATGTGTTTGGGCATGCAGAGCCTTCTTTCCTTTTTAAAAGCTCATTACTGTGGAGATAGTGAATTAACAGGTGTTAACACACAGGATAAATGACAGGCTGATGAAAGCATCTCCTCCACTATCAAATGTAAATTAATTAGATTCTATCTAAATTAAACACGCCACGAAATCATCATGGGGCGACGGGGCCTTTTTGAACATTTGGTGGGCTTGAGTTTTACGAACTGATAATGTTTCCTTTTCTTGGTTTTTTTTTTTTTTTTTTTTTTTTGGTGTTTGAAGCTCGCTAAGCCCCTGAATCTTTTTCCCATGGACCCTTTAAGCATCTCTAGTTGTCTAATGCATCCTCTAATGTGCTCTCACAATGAAAACATCTCTTAGTTTATTGCCGTTTTTTTTGAAACCCTCCGTTTTCACCAAGGATTTTTACCTGGGAGTGTATAGAGCATGCCTTCCACGCTCAGCGGCTGCAAAGCCAAATCAATTGGCTTTCTAATGGAATTAAAAAGGGGGTTGAAGTGATCGAGGCAGACCTCTATATTAGTTGCTTCAAAAGCGTTTCCCCCAGGCCCCTCGTTTTTTCTTTCCTCCCCAAGCACCGATGCCGCTTGATCGACACTCAGCTGATCTATAAATAAAGTCTTTTCTTTCTTCACAAAGACTTTGCGGTTTACTGTTTGTCCTCAAGGTCAGGGTCAGGCTGTTCTGAAAAGACATGTTCCAGTGATCATTAGGAAAATAACCCGGTCCTAATTGAGACGGGCAGCTTCTGTCAGCTGAGTGAGGAAAGCGACTCTGAAATTCTCAGATTTTTCCCTTGCTGACTTCCTCATTCTCATTTGCAGAATAAAGGCTTTAGCACCTGCTTCTATTAAACTGTCAGTACATTTTTTTGCAAACAGATAAAAAACTAATGCTTACGCTCTCTGTGTGACCTTGATGCGCTTGTTTTCCCCAGCGATCTTGAGACGTTTAGTCACAACATTGTTTTACATTTCATTTCGTTGTTTTGTTTACGGTGTCGAGAGTTGGAGAAGACACTGTAGCACTATAACGCCACTGGCCTCCAATTTATGGAGCATGTTGATTGCCTTCCATTTTCTCATTTGAGTCTCCCTATGACAGAGAGAGCCTTCACGGTTGCTCGGCTGAGCATTCATTCTTAATGGTGAATTTAAAGCACGCAATCCCGTAAAGGAGCCCAACAAAGCGAACTTGTGCGCGCCATCGGGAAGGTGATTTTGCTGGGCAACAGGCTTGTTCGTCGACCCTCATTTCCTCTAAGAGCTGCACAAAAGCCTACATTAAGCTGGAAAGAGGCATGCCAGTCCTATTATTCTTAATACCTTTATCTATATATGTTATTTGGCCATGCTTCTCCAGAAGCATTTAAATATGATTAACACTGGCGCTTCTTCATTTTTTCATTTTTTTTTTCTCTCCTCTTTATATTCACAAGCGGATCATGGCCCACCAGCCCCCCCATAATGTTTTTGTAGCCGCGCGGCTTTAGCGTTCCATTCTCATTCCTGTCGTCTCAGAAAACAAAACAAACTCCTGTTCCTGTCAGTTGGGTCGGAGATAGGGGCAGCAGTGGGGTGGGGTGGTAACATTGAAGGGTGGTGGGGGTGCAGCAGCTCAAAGCCTTTTGTCCAGTGGGAAAGACCGTGTCAGCAACCACTGAGAAAAGGGGCTCCGGTCATTTGGCCACAGTAAAAGACCAAAAGTGTAAAGATTAGGGACGTAAGGGGTCGAGGTAAAAGCCTATGACTAATGTGGCTGGTCATTCACAGCTCTTGCCACATTGTTTGTCCACTGTCCAGATGGTCACTGGGAATAAATCACAGTGAGAGAGAGCTCGGTGGATTGCTAGGTTTGACTTCCTGTCAGATTACAGTGTAGTGAAGAAAGTCACTTGCCTTTGAATTTCCTCACTTTCTGATTTTTAGATCAGCATTTTAGATGAGAAGCAACCCGTTTTTGTCTCATGCAGTGACTGCTGTTTGTACCCATCATATGTTACAGTAAGCTTTTAAAGTCTTGTGCTCACCAGTGCTGCATTTAATTAATCAACAATGTAGTAAAACGGTAATATTGTGAAATATTATTTACAATTGTCAAATCAGAAAGTGAGAAAATTCAAGGCAAGTGACTTTCTTCACTATGATCCTTTAAATAAATCTGAATATATACATCTATGCAAAAAAGGTTTTCCACTTAAAAAGATGAGAGGTCTGTAATTTTCATCATAGGTATACCTCTTTCACAAAATGAGAAAACAAGTGTAATAAGTATTTGGTCACCTACAAACAAGCAATATTTCTGTCTCTCATAGACTGGTAACTTCTTCTTTAAGAGGCTCCTCTGTCCTTCCTCCACCTGTTACCTGTATTAATGACATCTGTTTGAACTCGTTATCAGTATAAAAGACACCTGTCTACAACCTCAAACAGTCACACTCCAAACTCCACTATAGCCAAGACCAAAGAGCAGTCAAAGGACACCAGAAACAAAATTGTAGACCTGCACCAGGCTGGGAAGACTGAATCTGCAATAGGTCAGCAGCTTAGTGTGAAGAAATCAACTGTGGGAGCGATTATTAGAATATGGAAGACATACAAGACCACTGATAATCTCCCTCGATCTGGGGCTCCACGCAAGATCTCACCACACAGGGGGAACTAGTGAATGACCTGCAGAGAGCTGGGAACAAAGTAACGAAGGCTACCATCAGTAACACACTGCACCGCCAGGGACTCAAATCCTGCAGTGCCAGACGTGTCCCTCTGCTTAAGCCAGTACATGTCCAGGCCCACCATACCTACTGTGAAACTTGGGGGTGGAAAAACTTTTCTGCAAGGGGTCCAGGACGACTGATCCATGTAAATGAAAGAATGAATTGGGGCTGTGTATCGTGAGATTTTGAGTGAAAACCTCCTTCCATTAACAATGGCATTGAAAATGAAACGTAGCTGGGTCTTTCAGCATGACTATGATCCCAAACACACCGCCCGGGCATTGAAGGAGTAGCTTCCTAAGAAACATTTCAAGGTCCTGGAGTGGCCTAGCCAGTCTCCAGATCTCAACCCCATAGAAAATCTTTGGAGGGAGTTGAAAGTTTGTGTTGCTCAGTGACAGCCCCAAAACATTACTGCTCTAGAGGAGATCTGCATGGAGGGATGGGCCAAAATACCAGCAACAGTGTGTGGAAACCTTGTGAAGTCGTACAGAAAACGTTTGGTATAGGGTATATATAACAAAGTATTGAGATTAAATTCTGTTATTGACCAAATACTTATTTTCCACCATAATTTGCAAATAAATTCTTTGAAATTCCTGATTTTCTGGATTTTATTTTCTCATTATGTCTCTCATAGTTGAGGTATACTGTACCTATGATGAAAATTACAGGCCTCTCTCATCTTTTTAAGAACTTGCACAATTGGTGGCGGACTAAATACTTTTTTGCCCCACTGTATTATTGTAGCCCAGTTTGTGCTGATTATAGTGTTATTAGACTTAAGCCATACAATATAATGTCAGGTCATGTCAAAAGTTCTCCGTGTCCCCCGAAACACCCTCAGACCCCATAGGTATTTTCATAGTGCCCTTGCTAAATAAAACAATTATTATTTCATATCTTTCCAGACTTTCCAATTATGGTATCAGTTTCCATAAAAACTTTATACATAATAAATATTAATTTGCTAATACAACAATAATAATCTTACAAACCCCAACCTCATGTTTGTCTGCAAAACAAACTTCAAGCATTTAGGCATAAGACTTTAGATAAAAGGTTTTTAAGATCATGAGAGACATACATTCAGTCAAGTGTGTCCAGACTTTTGACTTCTGTACAATAAAGTTGACACGTGAACACCGAAAGGTTTGCAGAAAGTGTCGAAGTGTTCTTTATTGTTGTCATCTCTTTGATCACTGGAGGGTGTGAGATGTCAGGAGGCAGGAAGATTTGCAGACAGGATGACAGGGGCTGGCACTGCTGAGATGCAGGACAGAACGGCACCCTGATAGAAATACAGTTGGAGTTCGTTTATCGTCACGCTCGCGGTCAGACTCCGGGCAGCTGACCGCTGCTCGCTGTAAATCCATCACCTGTGGCTTACAGCAGCCACTGCCCTGGACCACAGACAACACGTGTCACAGTTTCTCAAACAGGTTCGAAACCCAGCAGAAAGCAGCAGTTACGAGATTCATTTCACATGTGATAGACCACTTTTATTGATCACCAAAAGCTTGTTTAGCAATTACTGAATATTTTGTATTCTATTCATACATGCAGATTCAAATAAGCTTGTATATCTGATATGTTGAACAGATTAGTAATTCGTCTTAGCATTGACATTGATTAAATAAATCGTGTTAAACCGTCTTAAAAGATTAGCAGGCGTTCCATTATGAGCAAAAATAGATAGGCATCAAAGGAAATCGACAACAGTAAACAAACATTTTACCATTTTGAGAAAGGGGGGAACAAACAGGACCCTCGAATTACCTTCCCACTGCAGATCTCCTTTATAGTGGCAGTTTGTCATTTGGTGGAACACTATAATTTATTTTCATCCTCCTGATGTGTTTCCCAGTAATGGCTTTGCATAGAGACCATTTCTGCATACGCCCAGAGGGGAAAAGCTCACACACATGCATGCACGTACAAACTCTGTCTCTCTTACTGTTTTCCCCCCTCATTCACACCGAATAACACGACACAGCCTGGTTTTCAAATGTGGAACATGTAAACATCAAGCCTTATTCAGTGCATTCATTATTTGCATGCATCTAATATCCAGAGAACAAATTAGTTGCCAAGCGCTGAGAATGTCATTAAAATTCAATAGTTTTGTGCTAGATATATTTATCCTGCATCTTATGCATTAGATGAATCTGTGTATGTGTCAAGATTATTCAAATGGAGTAATATGAACAGTTTTGGGTGATGGGTTAGTAGCACAGAGTGACCCCTACTGGCCCCAGCGCAGTAGCGCAATCCTCACGTGCAGCGTATGAGGGACACTGAACTGACACCCTTGGCAACCGTTCGCCCGGTTGCCACGGCCAAGCAAGCAAGCAAGCAATTCGGAAGCCAGCTGTACTGCAGGAGCTGTTCCTTCTCATTTGCAGTTCATTTATCTCCCATCTCCGCAAGCCTCGCCAACACACACACACACAAGCTCCCACTGGTAACCTCATCTCCATTGTGCCCAATCAACTGTGGAAAGTAAATGGCATCTCTCTCCCCCTTTTATTCATTCAAAATAACTCACACATGCACACGGCATAGCCACGGCCATCCTTCATACAAAACCACAGATGTAGAGACACTAGCTCGTAAGCACACATACAATAGAAATTGCCACCAAAGCTCATGTCAGTAAAAAGTATTGTCAAATGTAGCCTGCAATGAGTAAATTACATGCATTACTAAAGCTGCGCACGACAGTCGTTTCGCTTACACATCGATGCGGTGATGTATCGATTGTTATTTAAAATCAGCAGCTGTGTTTGATAAACGCGTGTGTAAGGGAAACACTTGTGTGTCAGAGGCAAAATCATTTGGTGAAGCATTTAGGAAAAAAATGTTACAGCCCCCAAGCCAAAATCTTTAAAAAGATTAATGAGAATGTTGTAGAAAATTACATATATATTATTTATTTGTCTGCAATTTTAAGTTGACAAATTTATATTTTTATATTTCTGTGAATTATTATTATTATTTGTTTTATTACTATTATAAAATTTTGGCTAATCCCTTTACATTTCTGGGTATTATTGTTATTGCCATTTATTTGTATACTTGACTTAAATTCCCATGTGTGTGTGTGTGTGTATATACAGTGGGTACGGAAAGTATTCAGACTGCCTTAAATTGTTCACTCTTTGTTATATTGCAGCCATTTGCTAAAATCATTTTTGTTTTTTTGTTTTTCATTAATGTACACACAGCACCCCATATTGACAGAAAAAAACATAATTGTTGAAATGTTTGCTGTGACACTCATATATTTAATTCAGGTGCTGTCCATTTCTTCTGATCATCCTTGAGATGGTTTTACACCTTCATTTGAGTCCAGCTGTGTTTGATTATACTGA
>JAUMHQ010000033.1:2201309-2215163 GCA_032361165.1 Enteromius paludinosus | reverse complement strand
TATGTGTGGAGAAAACCAGGCACTGTTCATCACCTGTCCAATACAGTCCCAACAGTGAAGCATGGTGGTGGCAGCATTATGCTGTGGGGGTGTTTCTCAGCTGCAGGGACAGGACGACTGGTTGCAATCGAGGGAAAGATGAAGTATATGGATATTCTGGAAAAAAGTGCTCAGAGTGCTCAGGACCTCAGACTGGACTGTACTCGATCAAAAGGGTGCTTCTACTAAGTACTGAGCAAAGGGACATTTCAGTTTTTCTTTTTTAATAAATCTGCAAAAATGTCAACAATTCTGCATTTTTCTGTCAATATGGGGTGCTGTGTGTACATTAATGAGGAAAAAATTGACTTTAAAACAATTTTTGTTTTTTGTTTTGTATTTTTGCTGTTTTTTTTTTCAGAAATTCTAACATAGGCATACTTTCTATTTCTCGTAAAAATTAATTTCTAGCCTTTGACATTTTACTTTTTTAAAGCAATGAGAAAAATGTTTGTAGCCTGAACTGCAAAAACACGATTACAACTGCATGCGTCATTTGAAATTTGAGATTTTTAGAAGTGTGTTTCAGTCATGTAGTAGTGTCGTGCACAATAGGTTGTGCATGTAACATCGCACACAAAGCTTGGTAAACAGCCGAATGAGTGACTCGTTTGGGACATGACATATGCATGAATGTGTAAATACAGTAATGCTTATCCTGTCAGATGCCTTGATAAGTGGAGCACCCTGGCGAGATGTCATGATGGACATCAGCAGAGGCATGATTTCCAGTTTTCAGTCCTGTTTGACAGCTACTCTCTTCTGCCGGTGTCCTGCTGACGCTTAAGTCATTACTATGGCAACCCGTGTGGATATAGCAGATATTGACTACACCGTCTGAACAAACACCTCTGATTTCATCACTTGCACTATGACAGCACGGACACTAAAGAAAAGCAAATGAGATTTATGTGCACAGTGAACACGAGAGCACGCCAGAGTCAAATCCAGATTTCTGCATGCGTGTCGTCTGCTTCAGAGAGCAGATGAGCTTTAGTTATTATGGGACTCATCAGCACTGTAAACTTGAGAGAGCTCCAGACATCCTCCAGACACTCTCGCCTCCTTGGTATGAATCGTCCGTATCTCATTCCCTGCACTAATTCCAATTTAATTGCCAGTGGCCTGAAGCCTCCTCAATAGGAGTAACAAATGGTTTGATTTTGTAGACTTCATCAGACTGCATTTTAAATGCGACACTCACCCCGCGCGAATGCCAATGAGGCAGAGGAGAGGCTGCCTGTTTACTAATTATCCTTTTTCTTACTGGGAGCCGCACTGCAAGGGTTGTCTGATTAAATCGGATTTGTGGGATAGAGGGGAAAAGCAAGCACGGTCCTCTGCTTTGTAAACGATCCTCATCCGAGGCGAGGGCCAGCCGTGCACTGTAAATTCTGATCTCTTAAAGGGACACCGTGTCTTTTGTAGACCTAACGCAGGGGTGGGTCCACTCGTAAATTCCTCGTTATAGTGTTTATGATCTTTTATCACTTCATCCATCAGGGCAGTAGGATGATTCAAACATGGGCCATGATCTATGTGTTATATAGGTTTCATATGTTTGAAAATCAGCTCGCATTCAGAGAATCTGCAGCGTTTTTGACACATCAATTCATAATAATTCATTTTGAGGATTATTTGAAGAAAATGTACATCTCATCCCTTTGATGTCTATTATCATCCATTCTATGCAAAAAAAAGTACATCATGTTAATTAGTGATTCCAGCCGTATGTTACATATTTAATGTTTATATTTTGTTGTTATAAATAGCATTTAAAAAAAAAAAAGTGGTGCTGCAGTATATTAGTAAATGATAACCACATTACAAAAAAACATTGTTTTTGTGTTATGTTAAACAGTCTAGCAGCACTAACTATTTGATTGATTCTTGAACAGAAGTGACAGTATTGCTCCTTAATGCTAGTTGTCACCCTTCAGGAAATGGAAATAAGGTGGTGATGATGCCCAAAATCATGTTGGAGTAGATGACAGACAAAAGTAAAATACCTTAAAAAGGTTTTCTCTGCAATGTGGGAGGTTTTCTTTTATTTTCCTTTAAATTTACAGGGTGTTAGACACCAGAACACCAGAGTGTGATTCAATGGCCAAAAAGAGAGAGAGTTTCTATAGATATCGTCATAATGTAGTTATTTAGATTTATTTTGGCCATGATAATAAAGTAATGAAAACCTGTTACCATGCCAGAGCTTCATTTTAAGTAGTCCTCTACTGTTGTAACCATGATTTGTTTTTATTTTTTTAATCGTTTGCTACTTGATGATTCAAAATAATTAAGGGTTACTAACTCAAACCGGTAATTGTCAAGAGTGAATCGGTGCTGCAGAACCCTACTTCATTTTGCCGAATCCTCTTTGCAGTCACGTCGAGCTAGTGTTGAAAGCTTACTTAATTATGAAGAATCTGCCTCCAACACCTGTCAAAGTCAATAGGGCCAATTTCTTCCATGTGGGTTTGTGAGTGATGAAGACATTTTCTCTGTCTAAATGGACACTGGAGAAACCATATGGTTCCATGACATTATCTTGAGGTAATTAATATGGCTTCTACAATGACATCTGGTGGCATTAATCTATCTGAGAACGCGGCATCTCACCGCAGCCGCCCGACATGAAAGTGAATTATCTGTAACTATTATTGGTGCAAAGTCTGGAAAGGTACCAGCCCCAGAATGAGAAGCAATCTTTTCGGCGGTTTAACGCAGGTTGTGCGCCGTCCTCATTCTTTCCCTACCAAGCATCACTTTAAGGCTTTTAAATGCAGTCTGCCATTGTAATTCTCCTTTTAAAAAGCCACCACTTGAGATGAAAACCTGTTAAATCAAATAGCGTATTTTACACGTCCCCCTGTCGGGTGTCATGTATTTGTAAGGCAGACCTTCGGAGACCAATGACACTTTGATAGTAACACACAAAATGTTATTTTGTTTCTCCCTCTCTCTCCCTCTCTCGCTGTCTCCCGTCTCACCATCTCTCCTCCTGTTAGATCAATAAACAATTCATTGAAGCTCTTTTCTTTGCTTTTCTTGTCAGAGGCACAGAGGCGTTTTGAATGCATTAAGGCAGCGCTCTGTGCTGTCACACGCTCTGTATTCCAGACCAAAGCTGTCAGTCGCTGCCCTCCCTCCCTCAGCAACCCCCTCCAAAAGCCTTGGGCTCCTCTAATGCCACATTATGCCCAGCCACTCTCCCGGATTACATGGATGTGCAGTCCTCCTGTAGTCTGGGCTCATTAGGTGTCAGCCCGAGTGAGCGAGAGAGCGAGCGAGTGAGTGAATACCCTGGCCGGAGAGATGCTGCAGACATATCGCATCACACGCACGCACGGCCCCTGGAACAGCTTGTACCTGTTGACTTCCCAGCAGCCTGTAGCACTCTGTCATAAAAACACTCATGTAACATCTCTTTATCTATCTGTCTCGCTCTCTTGCTGACTAAAAATCCAATTCGTGCTGGAAAAAGACAGGGGAGATATGAAGCCAGACAAGAGAGAACCATTTCTCCCCGATCGCTCTGAGTGCAAGACCCCTTGTTGTTTGCATTTCATTCAGCATCACGTTACCGTGGAAATGAATGGGTCAGAAAGCCTTTAGATGTGACTTTACCCTTCAGACCTAAAGCCCTTTGGTAATGCGCTCCTATAATGCTCACATTTATACATCCCAATTATAATTAAGATGCAGTCCCCATGAAAATCATTACACTGCTCTTGGGGGTTCTCGTGACTAATGTTCTCAGTACGCCGTGCTCTACACAGATATGCTCGCTTGCGAGCGCAGTAGGAAATGGTAAATTTCTCTTGATGGCCCAGTTTCACACTGAGCCGAAGTTCCGTGTTTTGCACATTATACTAATTGTGGGACTAAATATTTGGGCTTTCTTTTGAGGCTCCTCACACCCCCCACTGTACGTTAGAAGGGTTGTATGGTTTTGGCACCAGTTTGACCATATTGTCTCGCCCTCCTGAGCCCCTGCTAGCACCCATTGTCCCCAAGCTCAGCGGGGCTGCCAAGGCCCCCTCTGCCCTGGAGCGCCCGGGCAGCCCTACCCCCCACCTGGCCCAAACAGCTGCCCCTGTGACCTCTCGCTCCCCTCCCTCTGTCAGACCTAAACTTCTCTCACAAGCTTCACACATACCATATAGTCTTAGTGTGTATATATATATATGTATATATACTCCATGGCACTGGCTTTCCTGGTACTCACGTATGAGACACAAGCTTTGCAGAAACATCTAATCTGTCTTTCAGCCTGGATGTCTTGTACATGCGTAGGTACTTTTATAAAAAAAATAAAAATTTGACTTGAGGTCGTAATTATATTGTGGGTGTGGTTAACCATATAATATTCAAGTATCATTGTATATTAGAGATTTGTCAGTGACCTATTCCACGGGTTACTTAATTACACTAGTAGGTGTAAGTGACTTAATCATTTATTCATGAGAAGGGAAATCATGACGTTAGTAAACTGTTCCCTCAACAGGTTTTACCTATTAATTGAATAAGTAATCATTGATCATGGTTTGATTTGATTTGGCATTGTTTTATTTGGCGGAACAAAAATTGACCGTAACTGTGGTAGCTTTAGTAACGCATCATATCAGCTCAAACACCAACATCCTGCTTACTGCGTGCTCATCAAGGTAACACATTCCAAGCAGAGCTTCAGAACAGGTGCGTCATATGTCCAAGCTCTTCACTGAGCAACAGGTGACATCACACCTCAAGGCACTGGCGGCAGACAGAGCAGCAGGAGTTTGTATTCCATCAGCACGGGTGAATTGAAACTCAAGCTAATTGACTTTGGTCTCACCAGCTTAGAACGACACACGCTCTCCATGTGGGGTTTCTCAGCTCAAGCATCGGCTCTGTGGGAAACGCAGTTGCCTCGTCTAACTCTCACATTAAGTTTTAATCACAGCAACATTCAGTTTGTTTACGTAAAAAACAGTATTGGATTCTTACTGTACTGCATTCTTGAAATAAAAATCCGATTTTTGTGGATTTAGTGCATGCATATGATCTTTGAAATCTTTTGGGAGACTACTAAAAGTTGACAAAATGACCCTCCAGTATATTTATGCATTTAAAATGCATCACCTGTCTCTTCTGGGACAATTATTATGGTGATTCAAAAAGGTTGATGACTCCTGCAATACACAAGATTTTTGTCTAATCGGATACTCTCCCAACCAATTGTTAATGGCTGCAATGTAACCAAAGACTTCTCTAGAATTCCTTTTGCAACAGAAAATGTCAACACAGGACAGAAAACAAGTTGAATTTACTGGGTCTAGACATAACACCTGATTGTGTCTAGTTGTTACATGGCATATTATGCTAGACATGGGTTTTCTGGTATTCCCACAAGTTGTCTTCCGAGCCTGGGATCATGTGGACACAACCATCCTGGAGTTTGAAAGTGTTTGCAGTGGTGAACACAAGCGGAACTCCGTCAATAACTAAACGGTGCTGCGCACACGCTGTTAAGTAACGGCCAATGCTTCTTCAGGACCATTAACTTAACACTGCGATGGAGCCAAGAGGCCCTTATAAATAGACACAGGAGTGGAGGTAAATTATGCCAAAACTCAGGCAGCAGGCTGCAAAAGCCAAAGCTAGTCCTCTATCCAGGTGTCACTTTGTCCAACTCAATTTTGCACTGTAATAGAGGCGAGTGGGTCAGCCACTTCACTCTCTCTCTCTCTCTAGTTCTTTTTCTCTGCCTTACCCTTCAGTACCTCACAGAAGAGTTTCTCCCAGCCAGGCCATTTACTTGTGACGCTCTTTACTTCACACCGAGGAACACTTAATTCCAGCTAACACCAATCACATGGACACTGCACTTCCCTTCATGGCTGCCGCTTTATCAACTGTCCCCCCCTGCCCTTCTCCTGTTCCCAAAATAGTGTTCTTTCTTCAATGGAAGTGGTCTTACCACCTGAGAAATATGGTGCATTTGGAGTGAACTGTAAGATGTTGGTTTACTGGTAAAGAATCCTTAAAACAGAGCTTGAAATGATTAAAATATTGTCTGGAAAGTATTCCCCTTTTTAGTATGCTAACAGCATAATGTTATTGATCCAAAATGTGGCCAAATCTCCAAATTAAAAAAAAAGACATGGGTCACAGTACACGGTCACTGATTAGGCTTTCTGTGAAGGGAATACTTGAAATGAAAAGTGGGCAAATTATCATCATTAAACCTTTCAGTCACCAATAATGTGGGATTTTAAGAGCAATCACAGAGCAGCTCTGGTGATGTGGCTTAGTCTTTCCCTCCGCCCCATCCAGACCCTTGAGCTCCCTGGGTCAGAGTCCACCTAACCTCTCGCATTCCTCAGAGCCTTTCCTCCCTACCCCCTGTCACCCTGTCTTTCATCTCCATCCACCCGCCCCCTTAAATTTCGCTTTTTTAAGTTACTTTACAGCCTGTAGTTTTGCCACGAACCTTCCTGAAGAAAACTTGCCTTTCACATCCCCAAACTTCTTTGGGATTTCCTTCAATAATCAATGACCACCCTTCCTTTTTAATCGATAAACCCAGAGATGTAAGGAGTCATTAAAGATGGAGACGGCGAGAGGGGGAGGGAAACGGCTGGGCCCAGAGAAAGCCAGAAGGAAGGCTTGTCAGTATTTATTTGCAGAGAAGCAGCGATTCAGCTGCACTGTCTGAGATTTAGGAACAGGAATAGTCGTTTCTCTCGCTCCCCTCACACTCCTCCTCTCATCCTCTCAATCGCTCCCGTTTTTTTTCCCCCAGCAAATGCTGATTGATCGAGCTTTATGAACATGAGACTGGGGCTCCTCATAGATTTTTAAATTAGTGGCAGCTTTGCCCCAAAGATGTGTTATCGACTCATGAAATAGAAGCGGAGCTTAAAACACTCCCACTTTCCCCAGAGTTTTCTAGAGCCTGATAATTGAAAAAAGTGTGAAGTGTGAGTCTGTGTATGAGAGCAAAGCGAAAGAAAAAGGAAAAATTGCTCACTTTATGCCTTTATCTGTTTAAACCCTTTTTTTTTAAATGGAGCTTTCAATGATTTGCTAATATTAATACCAGCCATCTAAACACCTTTTGTGGCACTAGGCGGATTATACGTGCATCTCACCCTGTAGTACTGAATTAGATTCTCCCATTGATCCACTGAGACTTGAGTGTATTTTCTAAACGAATCATTGTCTTTTTCAGCTTGATTGTCCACATTGTGATCATGTGATTCACAAGAACCTGTAATTAAAGAAATGATTTTTTTTGTTTGTTTTTTCAATAAGTAGTCAGGCAAATAATAGTCCTGCTCCAAAAGCCAATGCTGCTGTGTTTAGTTAGTCAGGACATTGGAACATGTACACTGTAAACGAAATCATACTCTCATGCTAACATCTCGCTCTTTCTGCTTCCAGGATCAGATATGGCCATCTTCTGTTTGCTGTGCGGGAAGCGCTTCCAGACGCAGACGGCTCTGCAGCAGCACATGGAGGTCCACGCAGGCGTGCGCAGCTACATCTGCAGCGAGTGCAACCGCACATTTCCCAGCCACACCGCACTCAAGCGCCATCTCCGTTCGCATACAGGTCTCACATCAGTCTTAACGTTGCGCATTTGTGCATAACCGACAGCCTCAGGAGCCACATTTTTGGAATGAATCAGTAATACATACTAATTTGGTGCTTTGATGTTTTATGCGCATCCGTCAAGCCGAGCGATTATTTTAAACATGCTGAGATGTGATTCACCCTGTAGAGTGTTTAAATCAGGATCCCGGTACAGTCATTGTGTTGGCTTTTTTTTCTCCCACCCGTCATTCCCATCTCCTTCTGGATTGAGGTGGATGGAATGAAGATATCAGGCTGAAGTGACATGTCATTTAGCGAAAGGCCAAAGCGCTGTGATGGCTTGTGACAGCACAGATATGGCCCTCCCCAGTCGGGCTAGTCCTGCTATATGCCGGTTCCATCCCCATGTGGCCAGACGCGTGGCTGAGCAGATGAGGCGACTCTGGGAACAGTCTCCATTACTGTCTCCGAATATGAGACGCTGGAAATGAATCCCATTTTCTCCAGAAAGCCTTTCCCCCCATCGTCTCTGACCTTAAATAACAGCCTGACGTGTCAGAGTTGCTTTACTCTGTGGCGGCAGGGATGAATATTTGAAGCGAAAGCGGGAGATGAGCAAAGCCCGCCTGTTTATAGGCCGCCCGGCCTTTATTGGGCTGCTGACGGTACAAGGCGGCCGAGCGCTTACTGTACTCGCTTGTCCTCACCGGGCTGTACATCGAAGCCGACGCTCCCGCCTGCACGCATAAATGTCAACGGTCTGCTTCACCACAGACATGGTGGAGGGAGAAAGAGAGGCTGTGACGCAGCGTCGCGCTAGTTTGAACCCAATTCTCTGTAGGCGTGTATTAAATTACAATGAGCGCTAGCAAGCACCCGTTTAATGTGATGTGGGGGCTTTTGTCAAGGAGCTGAAAGGGAAAAACTGCTATTGGCACTTGCAAAAACCACCGAAAATAAGTCTCTAAATTTTTTCTTAAATAGGACAAAAAAAGAAGACTCTCTGCTCGCGTTTAATTCTCCTTTGATCTTCTTAATCTCATTCACAGTGTATTTTTTAATGCTGGAAACTGAGTCGCTGATATGATAAGCACTCAGATGTTCCTCCAGAGCAGTGTTTCCCAACCTTTTTTTATCTTATGTACTCCCACGACCCTGTCAATAGGGCTCCAGTGCCCTTTTATCAACACCACACCAGAAATGTCTTCCTTGAATTTGTTTACGTTAATATAATTGTCGCCATTGTTACAATGATTTACTTATTATTAGTTACTCATTACTTATTAACCATGAGCAAAACATACATTCACAAACATTTATTGAACAAATCTTTATCCATTAGGAATTGTTTGCTGGCCAGTGGCAGCAAAAATAACACATGTAAAGTGTATTTATGTACTATATGACACGCACACACACAAACACACATATATACATATATATATATATATATATATATATAATTTTTTTTTTAATTGCCATTCTGCCATTTATTGGTTTAAAAAAAAATTAAAAATCAATATTATCATTTCCACACATGAATTACAGTTCAGAACTGTTGGAATCAGTACATATTTTCTCTTTTTTTTTCATTAAAGGATGCATTAAACTAACCAAAAATAACCGTAAACACAATTATTATGTTACAGAAGATTTTGACAAATAAATGCTCTTCCATACACCACGGTATATACCAAAGATGTAAATTATAACAAGATAGTGTTTTTTTTTTAAATCACCAAACCAGTGATGATCATAATAAAATAGAACACTATATTTCATAATAGCACTTTTTTGACTATATTTTTGATCAAATTAATGCAGTCTTGGTGAGCATGAGTCATTTATATTTGTATAGTTTGCACATTTAGTTTGACTTCTTTTGTGCATTAAATGCATGAAACTGTAAAATATTATCTAATATCAGTTGCAAATGTTAAATCAAATAAATTCATTTGTATACTGTAGGTAAGCGAAATCAAAGCATTTTTAGGCGTTCTGTGCAGTACGTCCTGCTAAATCACTGCTCTGAAAAACGCTGAAGCAATAGCTTAACATATCCCTTTTTTGCTCCACGTGTGTGGTGCCCACTCAAAAATAAGTTAAATGAGTGATTATGGGCCCACACAGTCATTACTCTGTAATTCAAGCCCAAGCTTAAATTTGATTTCAGGCATACCTCAGCCTAAATGCTGATGCAGAACCAATTTTGACAGGATTTCAGCGAATGATTACATGCGTTTCCGCTGATTTTAAAGAGGAATTTCTGTTCTTGAATGTACTTGCTCGTGTACTTTTCCAGGCGCGCGCAGTGTGAGCGAACGCTGGCATCCATTAGGGCTGATAATCATGGCAGCCCCCTCGCTCCCCCCCCCTCTCCGTTCCGTACGCTGCCGGCCGTGCCTCGTTAATATTCCGTTGTTGTTCTGTGCTTGTGTTTTATTCGGAGCCCATTTTCCATCTGCGGCGGGTGTTTTGTGTTCGCAGCTGTGTTTGATAGTGCAGCCCAGTCGAGACCCTGGCAGTGATGGATCCTTGATTTACGCTGCTTAGCGCATAATGAACTCGGCCCCTGCCTTAACGTAAGCCTTGGCCCTGCCAGGCGCCAGGCGGTGCCCGCAGACCCCAGCCAGGTACGCCACCGCAGCGGTCCCCTGAGGCACGGGGGACGCAGGTGGCAGCCCCCGAGCTTCCCAAATGTCTTTTCCGCCCTCTTTGTGCCTCGCAGCCACCAGACTTACAGACAGACACAGAAAGGAACCGAGGAACACGCAGTCGGTGACAGCATCTTGATCTATCACCTTGTATCTTTACTGCCTCAAAGCTTAATGTATTCCAAACAAAGCAAAGCCGTCAAACAGAATTTGATAAGCAAATTGCCTTCTGTTTATAGCAGCGACACACTGCATTTACATAACAGGTAGCCTAAAAAAACACCAGCTGAGTATTACGATATGAATTTGTGCCTTGTGGTGTCAGGAGAGAGCTGTCACAAATTATTTCATCAAATAAAGATTAAAGATGCTTTTACTGAGGGTAGAAGCAAGCCTGCGGATTTAACTGGTGGCCAGATTTCTGGAGGCTAACGCAGATGTCTTGACGCGCCAGCTTAGGCGCAATTAAAGTCAGGTGAGTTTGGCGCGATTGCTATTCTCGTCGTGTGCCGGAGAGCAGTCAGGGAGCGTGATGGATTGTGATCTCTTCTGCGGAGGAGGCATTTCCAAGCGCCAAATTTCTTACAGCGACTGATAACTTCATGCACACAAATAAATACTGTCACTTTTATTGATTTCTGAAATGTATGGGGGGGGGGGTTTCTGTCTTGTGTCATCTCCTGCTTTTTTTTTTTTTTTTTCATTACTGGTGAAGCGAAGACGGTGGAGCCCGAGCAGCCGTGTAAATGTGAGGCGTTTAGCTGCGTCTCGCCACAAAACGTGCCTGAGGAAATTGACATTGTCTGGTAACGGGAGGCGGCGAGAGTCTGAGCATGACAGTACATAACGAGAAATGCAATTTATTCCCAGGCACGGTGCCGCTCGGACAGCCAGATAATGAAACGCGTAGGTCATAGACGATGACTTAAACCCTCCGCACAGAAGTGAAATGCATTAAATATGGGGAACATTACACGCCTGGCGGAGTCGTGCATCTGTACGGAGAGAGAGTGATATACGGTTAGCTGATAGTGAGACACAAAAACGCAATTAGAGCAGAGAGCAGAAAAAGAAACACCCCCGCATATCATAATATCACTGATTACTGACCACTGAATATCCATTACAGTGCAAGACGACAGGAAGATATAGATGACAATGACCTATAACAGACAACTGATGATATTGTACGGAGAGCTTATTATGGCTTGATTTCAAATAAATATAATAGGCCAGCTTTTTAATGCTTTATGAGAGAAAGAAATACTTTTTTTTTTTTTTTTTTATGAATTTTTCTCCTACTACCTTTTGTTTTCTAACATTTTTCTTTGTTCTGTTTATGGAAATTAAAGGTTGTAAAATTCATTCTGGGTTTTTTTTACATTTTGTTTTGCAGTGATACCCTTTAAAAAAATCACTTTGCGTTTAATTATTTTTTGCTGTTTCTGTGCATATGATTCAATGGAAGATTCTATACACATTTCCAGTGTGTGTAAATGTAAAACAGTGTATGAAGTCACATTTTTGATGAAATCTGAGAGCTTTCTGACCCCGCATAGACAGCAACTACAGCATTCGAGACCCAAATTAAAATAGTCCGTGTGACACCAGTGGTTCAACCATAATTTTATGAAGCAACAAGAATACATTTGTGTGCAAAAATCCAAAATTACAACTTAAGAATTTTCATTTTGGGGTGAATTCTCCCTTTAAGTGTAATTTAGTGATAGTGTAAGGTGAGTATAGGCTTTATAATGTCTATCTGGTGTAAGTCCGTTCATTCACAGCTCTTACAGTGCTTATGATTGACACTAACTTGCATATACTACATTTACTGACCGGACTTCTGTCCAGCAGGTGACCATCCATTCGAGTGCGAGTTCTGCGGCAGCTGCTTCCGAGACGAGAGCACGCTGAAGGGACACAAGCGCATCCACACCGGAGAGAAACCCTATGAATGTAACGGTTGCGGCAAGAAGTTCAGCCTCAAACACCAGCTAGAAACCCACTACCGTGTCCATACAGGTACTGTACGCCTCTTCCTGTTTATGAAACCAAGGTGACTAGAAAAGCTTTCTTTGGGTATTATAGTCCTCCTTGGTTTATTGCGCTACTTTTCCAGCACCACTGAGGATTTTGATCCAGTAACATGCCCTACTTAAATCACGTTAAGCACTCACGGTCGCGTGTAGCAGCTTTCTGTTATCCTTGTCAGCAGGCGAGCATCATATCAGATCTTTAGATCACAGCCGAGGCTGATGCCAGCACAGGCCGTGCCTCTGTTTGGCTTCAGACCTGTGTAAAGAGCCCCTTTCCTCTTGTTAAGGTGATATCTGATTGATTCCTACGTCTTGGCGCTCTGTAAAGCCCACACCAAAGGGCAGGCCATTTCCAGTGCTGTCAGCTCGCTCTTTGACAAGGGGATTAGCGCGGAACTGTAGAGACCGGGGCTCTCGGACGCAATGACGGACACCAGATCTTCCCCTCCTCTCTGCCACTCAAAAAGCCATGCCGTTAAGCCAAACTATTAAGTAAGCCTGTCGAATAATTGGCATCTTTGGGTGGGGATGGGGTAAAGCTTCGGCGGCGAGCACAGAGCGCCCGAGATAACAAGAACAACGACAAGCTCACAGTCAAAGGCCACCGCATGCAAAAAGGGGAGCCGCTTGATGAAGCATCGACATTGGCAGCCCTGCTCCTGTCGATGGCCAGTCAATAACTGGGCTCCATTTGCAATTCATTATTGCCTGGTTATCTGAGGCTGCCCTGTTTACAGTGCAGTTAAAGTACACTGACCACACGTGCATGTTTCACTGGAGTCCCGACGGTTTAATGACCGTCTCATTAGGGCCTTTGCATACACGAACGCAGACGGACATGACATTGCTCGATCCGCCGAGGTCAAGGTTCTTCAATCCCTCCGTTAAACAAACAGAAGACCTGAGCAAACAACGCAGACTTTGCATTCCCAGGATGCCTTTACCCAACACGAGCGCTCTTCAATCTTCAACTTATCAATTCTTTCCCTAGTGACATTTTTAAAGGTCGACGTTTAAATGACTTATTTTTATGTGCTGCGCTTTGCGTTACTGTCTCTTTAAGAGGTTTCTGTCAACATTCTGAGCTAAGAAACAAATTTGTTGTTTAACTGTAGGTAGTTTGTCAAATGCAACATTCAGAGCTGTTCCACATGATTGTTTTTCAGATACTCTGTGCTGCAAAGTTTTTGTACACTTGTCTGTTATGAGACAAAAAAAGAGTAAATATAAAAATATTTCAATATTTTGGTTTTACTATTTTAATAAATTTTTTAATATAGATATATAAAATAAATGCTCATGCAGTCCAATGATTCAAAAAGGAAAAATATGTCAGTAAAAACGTGTGTGTGTGTGTGTATGTATATATATATATATATATTAGGGCTAGGCAATTAATCGAAAAGTAATCGAAATCGACATTCAGAACCTATAATCGATCAAATTTTTCCAGGTCGACTATTTCGTTTACTTTCCCTTTAAAAACAATACCGCGTGTGGAGTCACGTGACCCTCTCCGTTACGTTACCCTACGTTCACACCAG